>MU775350.1:0-24922 GCA_026770625.1 Nicotiana glauca | reverse complement strand
GTACAATTGATTTCCTTAAAGAGAATATTGTTGCTATAATTTTCATGGATTCTACTGTCTATTTGGTTTACTGCTTAAGATAGCATCATTTGTGCCTTTTTGGGATTTTGTACTTTCAATTGTTATTCACTTTTATTACCACTGAGTTGGAAGTACTCATTTTACTCCCTGCACCATGTGTGCAGATCCAGGTTCTTTTCATCAGGCGGAGTGAGTCTGGTTGATTTGGAGCTTCCTCCCGGGAGTATTCGAGGTAGCTGCACGGCGTCCGCAGCCGAGGATTCTCCCTTCTATCTTTTCCCTTATTTCCGCATTTTTCAGTATTAGTCAGACTTGTAGTAGGATGATATACTGTCTTTAGAGGCTCGTGGTCGTGACACCGGGTCCTAGTTGGGCTATTTCGGTGTATTTGTCATATTGTTCGTATTATACCATTATTTCGAACTTTTACTTGGAAAAGTATTATTTTTTTATTTGTTTGGTTAATTGGGGAAATTGCTATGAATGGTCGGGCTTGCCTAGTAGTGTGCTGGGCGCCATCGCGACCGGGTTGGGGTCGTGACACAGGTGAAATCCCATAAATTACACTGGATTGAAACAATATTCAACTATATTCTATTCTAAGCATAACTCGTCCAGTATAATAAACTGGAGAAAGAGATTACACACAGGTGACGTTCCGTAAAATATATTGGATTGAAACAAAAATTATCTATATACTAGCACAAATAGAACTCGTTCAGTCTAATATACTGGAGAAAAATATTACATAGATGTGACGTCCCGTAATATTTATTGGATTGAAAGAAAAATTAACTATATTCTAGTCTAAACAGAACTCATCCAGTATAACATACTGGACAAAAAAGCTTACAAACAGCTGACGTCCTGTAAATTATACTGGATTGAAACAAAACTCTACTATATTCTAGTCTAGACAGAACTCGTCCAGTCTAATATACTGGAGAAAGAGCTTACACAAAGGTGACGTCCCGTAAAATATATTGGATTGAAACAAAACTCAACTACATGCTAGTCCAAACAGAACTCTTCCAGTATAACATACTGGAGAAAAAGCTTACAAACAGGTGATGTCCCGTAAAATATGTTGGATTGAAACAAAAGTTAAATATATACTAGTGTAAACTGAATTCGTCCAGTATAACATATGGAGAAAAAGCTTACACACAGGTGATGTGCCGTAAAATATACTGTATTGAAACAAAATTAACTATATTCTAATCTAAGCAGAACTCGTCCAGTCTAATATACTGGACAAGGACTTACACAAAGGTGACGTCCCGTAAAATATATTGGATTGAAACAAAACTCAACTACATGCTAGTCCAAACAGAACTCTTCCAGTATAACATACTGGAGAAAAAGCTTACAAACAGGTGATGTCCCGTAAAATATGTTGGATTGAAACAAAAGTTAAATATATACTAGTGTAAACTGAATTCGTCCAGTATAACATATGGAGAAAAAGCTTACACACAGGTGATGTGCCGTAAAATATACTGTATTGAAACAAAATTAACTATATTCTAATCTAAGCAGAACTCGTCCAGTCTAATATACTGGACAAGGACTTACACAAAGGTGACGTCCCGTAAAATATATTGGATTGAAACAAAACTCAACTACATGCTAGTCCAAACAGAACTCGTCCAGTATAAAATACTGGATTAAAAGCTTACACACAGGTGATGTCCCGTAAAATATATTGCATTGAAACAAAACTTAAATATATACTAGTCTAAACAGAACTCTTTCAGTATAACGTACTGGAGAAAAAGCTTACACACAGGTGATGTGCCGTAAAATATACTGGCGCTATGTTGCGCATTGAGAAATTATACAATAACACAGATTAAAGCACTAAAAACAAATCAGAAAATTCCAAAAATCAAAAAATTTTACTGATACTTTGCATTTTGAATCAAAAAGTTTGCATTTTGAATCAAAAAGTTTGAATCAGTGATCGTAGATGAAATTCAAACTAGTTAAAATCAAATAATCAAACAAATAATTGACAGAGCTTACTTCTATTTGGAGATTTACGGCGGAAGATTTTGCTAATACTTCGATTTGCAGATTTACGGCGGAAGATTTAGCTAATACTTCGATTTGAAAATTGACGGAGGAAGATTTTTGTAATTCTTCGATTTGTAGATTGATGCCGGAAAATTTTGCTAATAATTCGAGTTGCAGATTGACGCCGGAAAATTTTGCTAAAGAAGAATATCAGGTCAAGTCTAGTAAATTTAATAAACATAGTAGGGGTATTTTAGTCAACAAATTGTTAGCGTCCTAAATTAGTGGCTAAATATCGTTGACCGTTAAATATGTGGCTAAATTTCATTGACCAGACGGAAAAGTGGCCATTTTTAAATTTTTCGCTCTCTTAATATTTAGTATTATGCTTGGGCCCGGGCTCAGCACGGGACAAAATATCATGGTATAGCCAGTTTTCACACTGGTCAATGAAAAATAGTCAGCGTTTACCAAGTCAATAAAAAATAGCCACTATTTTGCTGCAACAGGGACCGGTCCAGTATAATATACGGGAGTTCTGGTGCATTTGTGTACGAACTCCAGCATATTATGCTGGACCGGTATACTTTGCTAACTCCTGTAAAATTTGCGGGAGACTGGAGCAACAGTGCTCCAAACTCCAGTATATTATACTGGACAATTATACTTGCTGGAACTCCCGTAAAATTTACTGGAGTTCCAGCATAATTATGCTTGAACTCCCGTAAAATTTGCGGGAGTTCCAGCATAGTTATCTTGGAACTCCCGTAAAATTTACTGGAGTTCAAGCATACTTATGCTGGAACTCCCGTAAAATTTGCTGGCGTCTTTTCTGGATTTTAAACAGTGTTTTCGCTCAGATTTAAAGTGGCTAAATTTCAATGACTTTTAAAACTTGGCTATTTTTCAATGACCAGTGGTAAATCTTGCTATTTTTGAATTTCTCCCTCAGCACGGGCTTAACAATACTAGTTTTAAAATAAATGCTGATGTTAAGCAAACACAGTTTGCAGCGCAGTACTAAAAAATGTATCACTTTAAAGAATCAAAAAATGAAAATGCAATACAAGGATCCAGGTATCAAAAGTCCAATTGAATGTCATCTGCATTCTGTAAAGGTAATGATAAATATCATCAGTTCTAAAATCAAAAGTTTGTATTCCCATAATAATCAAATTAGCAGCTGCTATGCAACATTATTTCAAGAACAAACTAAAAATCCTTATATCAAGATTCTGGATACTTGAACATGCCTAGTGATGGATTATACACAGTGAATCCGCCATCAATGAATAAATTGTGCCCACTGATATACTTAGCATCTTCACTTGCCAAGAAAAGTGCTGCTTTTGCAACATCATCCACCCTTAATATCACTCCTTTAAGGTTCCCAGCCATACTCAACGCCGTCTCAAACACTTCATTCTCAAGCCCCACAACCTTCGTTGCCAATGGCGTAACCATCGCGTAGGGCGACAAACAATTGACCCGTATACCAAATTGCCCCAACTCCACCGCCAGGTTCTTCGTGAGCCCCAACACAGCGTGTTTGGAGCTGCAGTATGCATGTGACGCTGCAGCTCCAACACTGGAGCTTACGCTGGCAGTGGAGATGATGCAACCGCTACGTATCGGGACCATGACACGAGCGGCATGCTTCATGCACAAGAAAACTCCCGTCACATTTATACTGAGCACCTGTTCGAAATCTTCCTTCGTGTTGTCGATGATTCTTGGCTTGGTCTCATCGGATATACCAGCATTGCAGATCATGATGTCGAGCTTTCCGAATATGGAGATGGTTCTATCAACCGCATTTTGGATATGGTCTTCGTTTGTCACGTCGCAGTGAATGTAAATGGAGTGTGATGGGCTTCCAAGGGCATTGCTAACTGAGTTGCCGAGTTCATCTTGTACATCAGCAATGACCACTTTGGCTCCATGTTCAGAGAAGAGCTTTGCAGTTGCTTCACCGATGCCACTAGCTCCTCCGGTTACAATCGCGACTTTACCCTCTAGCCTTCATATACAGAATATGAAAGTTAAATTGGTCTCAATTTCCAAATGAATGGCAAGTTCGAAACTTGAGGTCAAAACTCATCTATTACTTTTTAGCATAAATTCGAACTTTATATTGATTCTCAAATTTGTTTAAGTAAATTTACATATTCAGAAACTGTATGGAAACATTCCAAATCATAACTTTCTATAGATGAAAGTATTTTAAAGAAAATTTTAAAATATTGTAGATAAAGAAAAAAAGTTTGCCTAAATAATGTAATAATGGCAAAGCTATGTTCAGATTCCAGAGGAGACAAAAAATACTCGGCAGTTTCTTCTCATATGGCTAAAGCAAAGTTATTCAGTACCTATACTGGTGGGAGGTACGTAACAGGTACACAGTAAAACAGCCACACTAGCGCCATTAAAAAATGGCAAGTCTTTTCTGGACGCAAAGAGCAAGATCTTATGCCCCTTCACTAAAACAGCTCAAGATCGTTCAAGAGCAACAGGAGATGTTGAGCTCAATGATATTTAAGCATATGGTAAGTTCGATGGGAGTAAAAATCAAAGTCATAGTAATAGTTTCCAGATTAGCCATAGTACAGTAAATTTTATCCAGGTTGGTCTATAACAAAAACTGTCACATGCCTTTTGAAATAAGTATAAGAAAGGATAATTTTCAAAGAATGTTTTATGAATTAAAGGAGATGACATATTCATCCTTCTATTGATATTAGAGAGATCGAGGGCTGCGAAACTTACCTTTTGCCGATTGTTGAAAGAAATGAAGCAGAAGCCATAACTAGTGATCAGAAATGAATAACACAGATAGCTTAGATTTAAGTTTGGATGAGAAATCTAAACCAAAGACACACTACATTGAAGATTGAAGAAGCACATATTGATATATATACCAAGGAGACACTCCACAGCATTGTCTTTTTGCTGAGCATTTTAGGATGGAATATTTCATATTAAAGGTGGAAGTGAAGACAAATTTGGAATAAAAAACCTGGGGTCTTGATCTCTACGGGAATCATGAATTAATAATGCAAAAAAGTTATTTACATTTTTTCCCTCTTTTCTGTTTCATTCCAACTTACTTATTTACATCCCTCTTGTCTTAATGGTTGCTCGGTAAACAACCTCCACTTCCAACCAAGAGGTTGTGAGTTCGAGTCTCCCCAAAAGCAAGGTTGTGAGTTCGAGTCTCCCCAAGAGCAAGGTGGGAAGTTCTTGGAGGGGGAAGGATGCTGAGGGGCTTTAGGTGTTTCACCGAAACCAATAAAGAAAAAAAGTTTTTCTTAAGTGAATGAACCCCACAACAATATTTTAACACATAGAACCCATGTCTTATCCATTAACTAATCGCCATTAGCATAGATAATGTAACGAACAATGACAAGAAAGAAAATTCATACTATAGAAAACAAGACATGTCATCATCGAATTTCTTTTTAAAGAAACAAGAGAATCCACTTTTTTTTGTTAGCCTAGAAGGTAGCTTTACTAGATAAACCTCCTTTTGTTATAAAATAATCCTAACAAAACCAAAAACAATGCTCGCAAGGTTGGCTGAATTGGTTGGGTGAGTGGTTTTCCACGTGGGATACCTGGGATCGATTCTCCTCACTAGCAGCCTCCTCAATCAAGCCTCCTCAATTAGAGCGGTTTACATCTCCTATGTGATTTGCGAGCTATTGCGCAGTGAGCAACTTACCAAGTGCGCATCCGAAAGATAGCGGTTGCGGTTTCCCCGGGAATTTTCCAAAAGAAAAAAAAACATAAGCAATATTTGAGACAAAGGATATACTTTAAAGAAACCCACAAGAACAAATCATTGTCAAAATTAATCAAGCTCAAATTAAGGGCACGTGATACGAAGCAGTATATTAGACACCAAAAATTTGGCTTTCTTCCTAAAATTTCACAACTAATGTCTTAAAACCAGTGAAATTCAGAATCAGCCTAAAGTAAAGTAAGAAAATAGGGAGTCACTATAGCTAGTCTCAATTGGTATAGTTCAAAATTCGAACTCAACCACCCACGAATGATAAAATAATGGAAAACTATATTACAAGCAACTCGTGAATGTTGTTGAGCTGAAAATAATGAAAAACTGAAGTGTGTTTGGTATTGACAAAAAAGTCATTTCTTGTGGAAAATATTTTTCTGAATAAATATATATTATTACAGATAAATAATGATGTCTAAGTATTAGCTAAAGCAAGTTATATGAAGTTTAAAATCTAAATAGTTGTAGAAAAATGACTTTTATCCACCAAAGAAGTCATTTTCCCTTGTTTGATGAATAATGTTTTTCTTTTGTCAACCAAACCCAGAAAATGACTTCCTCATATGTTAATACAAATATCTTTTGTAATTACCAAACACTAAACAATGGACTTAGGAAGAGAAAAATCGTTAGATGCTATAACTGACGGCATACACTGGTTTGTCAATAGCAGTAACTAAATTACTCATTACGATTATACACTAAGTAGATTTGTAGTAACCTCAATTGCAATAGTTACAACCATATCGTGTGAATCAATCTGTTAGTATCTCTATAATATTTCCTCCACACCAAACCTTATCATATAGGAGCTGTTAGTACCACTATCAACTCACACACCTGCCTATACCAAATCCTTTGACTTAAGCACTATAAAAACTTTTTCAAAAAGCCTTTGCCCTCCTGTTTGAAGGACTATTAGAGAGAGAGCGTTGTTCTTTGAATTTATTTTTTCTCAATACGCTGAAGAACTTTTTTTTCAGTACACTTTAACTTCTACTAGGGGTGCCAAAATGGTTCAAACAAAATAGTTATCCACCCATATTATCCATTAAAATATGGGTTGGATAATAAACTATTTAAAAACGGGTCAAATATGGATAAGAACCATATTATCCATTTAGAAAATGGATAATCAATGAGTAACCAATGGGTAATCAATGAGTCTAACATTTATATTTGTAAAACCTCAAATTGGAGGTTCCTCAAGTTAGGGAGTGTAAGAATTCTCCAAAAGATGATCATATACAAGAAGTCATGGATAATATGGGTAACCCATATTATCCGCCGGTTAACCCATTTTTTATCCGTATTAAATATGGGTCGGGTCGGATAATTGATCCGTTTTTTCATTACCCGTTTTCGACCCGAACCATATCCAACCCGACCTGCCCGTTTGCCACTCCTAACTTCTACTAACTCTTTCAAGGTTGACTAGCTTTTCCTTTCTCTTGGCCGCAGTGTTTTCAAGTTCCCTATTTGGCAAGTCATCTCGATCGAACTGCTCTTATATAGCCTCTAATTCAATGTTGTCACTTTGGAAAATCATTCAATTCAAGATATTAATAAGTGAAGTACTTCAAAAACTTATTTAGCCCCTCTAAACCTGACAAGAAGGAAAGAATTCCTATCAATTGTAAATCCACCTGAATTGATTTGGGTAATTCTACTCTGTGTTCTGAAGTGGCAGTGAGCTTGTCTTTCAACCTGAAGAAGGCTAATATGGTGCCTCTTCTAAGATAGAGGAAGGGACACTAGATGGGTTTCAAGAACATATATGCTGATTGTTTTTATTGGTTCAATACCTGGTCCTACTATGGCCAACTCAGGAAGTGTACAACAAGAATGCCGGGGACATGCAGCTACCCTGCATACAACTAGAGACCTAACTCGTTCGTATTTCTGTGGCGATCGATTCTTTCACTCCATCTAGTTCCCCCAGAAACTGATCCTCTAGAGCCTGCAGTATTAGTTCTTATACCCCAAATAGTTAAAATAATGGCTGGGTTACTCAGAATCTGATAAGGCCAATGCTTTTCTGTTAGTTTCTAATACGTACAGGTTGTCTATGTTCGATTTGAAGATGGCGGCCAAGCAGGAAACGTAATATCTGCAAGGGTAGAGTTGGTGGAATTTTTTCGTTCATGACACCAGAAGGCTATTCCTATCTTCACCCGAGCATGAAAGAAGTGTGTTATGAGAGTGTTTGTTACTGACCTGGAATCAACCACTCATCCCCATAATGTGGAGTACTTTTCTATCTTCCTCGAACTTACGTTGAACTAAAGCCTGATAACTTATTGTTAGATTGAAGCAAACGAATGAGAATCCATGGATTCTTTAGAAGAAAACCCTAGTTCGAATGTTCTAGAGAGAAGAAGATGCAGAAACTCAGTTCTGTGTATTGAGAAAGAATGATCTATCTGTACAATATAGCGTTAGTAAAGTATTTATACTAGGCTAATAAAAAATGGCTATCTATTACATATGTTGCTAGTTATACAAATAACATTACATAGTCTGTACAGATTTATCAAACGTTTGGGCCTGGGTCAATCTCCTCTTCATTTATCTTTGGGCCTGTATGAACTGGGCCATGTGATCCTTGTAATCCAACACCCCCCTCAAGCTGGAGGGTGAGAAAACTCCCAGCTTGAATAGCAGAACTTGATGTTGAATACCAGTGAGAGGCTTGGTAAGGATGTCAGCCAGTTGTGAAGCAGTAGGGACATAATGCAAGGAAATAAGACCACAAACAAGCTTTTCCCGAACAAAATGGCAATCAAGTTCAATGTGTTTGGTCCTCTCATGAGATACAGGGTTCTTGGCAATGCTGATAGCTGACCTGTTATCACAATATAAAGGAATAGGAGCAGAGACAGAGACACCCAAATCTGCCAACAGTCTGACTAGCCATGTAAGCTCAGCAACAGTCTTTCTAAGAGCTCTGCATTAAGCTTCAGCAGATGACAAAGAAACAGTAGGTTGTTTCTTAGACTTCCAAGTGATAGGACTACCCCCCAAGAGAGACAAAGTAACCAGTCACAGATCTTCTGGAGGAAGGACACCCTGCCCAATCTGAATCTGAGTAAGGAAGGACTGAGAAATCCTTGTTATTATTTAGAAGAATGCCCTTGGCAGGATCCCTGACTAAATACCTCAAAACATGCAAAGTTGCATGCATGTGAGCAGATGTGGGAGCATTAAGGAATTGACTGAGATGCTGAACAGAAAATGATAAATCAGGTCGAGTATGCTGAAGGAAGTTCAGCTTCCCTATGAGTTTTCTATAAGTGGAAGCATCAGGTAAAGGATCACCAGTAGTAGGAGTAAGTTTGACAGATAAATCCAAAGGAGCAGCAACAGGAGAATCAGTGTCACAATGGAACTCAGTAAGAAGTTCATGGAGGTATTTGTGTTGATTAATCAGCAAACCCTGAGGGAGATGAGACACCTCAAGTCCCCAAAAATAATGGACAGAACCCAAGTCCTTTATTCTGAACTAGGAGTCTAGAAATGCTTTGATAGAATCCAACTCAGATGTATCATTGCCCACTAACAGAATGTCATCCACATATACAGCAATAAAAACAGAAGAAGAAGGAGTGATTTTAGAGAATAAAGAGTAGTCATTAAGACTGGATGTATATCCCAAAGAAATGAGGGCAGTAGAAAGCTTAGCAAACCATTGTCTGGATGCTTGCTTGAGACCATACAATGATTTCTTCAGTTTGCATACCAAGGGAGGCCCAGAAGAAGAGGAGGAGACAGTAAGACCAAGAGGAATCTTCATGTAAACTTCCTCAGAAAGATCCCCATGCAGAAATGCATTGTTGACATCAAGTTGATATATAGACCAAGAGAATTTGGCAGCCAAAGCAAGCAGACATTTGATGGTGGTAAACTTGATGACAGGAGAAAAGGTTTCAAAATAGTCAATACCAGCCTGTTGAGTATCCCCCCTAATAACCAATCTGGCTTTATATCTCTCAATGTTTCCATCAGACCTTTGCTTAATTTTATACACCCATTTAGAAGGGATGGCTTTCTTACCAGGAGGTAAAGGAACAATATCCCAAGTTTGATTAGATTCCAAAGCTTGGAATTCTTTCAACATAGCATCTTGCCAGGCAGGATTGTTAACAGCTTGATGGTAAAAAGAAGGCTCAAGTAAGGTGGAAGATTGAGTGAAAATGGGATGTTTAGCAAAAGAAGTAGGAGGAACAGCATAGCAGATGTAGTCCTGAAGGTGATGAGGAGTAGTACGCCTAGAAGATCTTCGCAAAAGAAGAGATGAAGGAGGAGGGATATGTGTGGGTGAAGGTACAGAATCAGAATCAGGAGCATGATGAGAAGGGGATATTGTTGGTGAAGCAGGAGGGTCAGAATATTGTGATGGTGAAATATCATGGATAGGGAGGATATGTTCAGAAAAGGGAGAAGTAGAAGAAGGAAAGAAACCAGAAGGTGGGGAAGTATATGGAAATATGTGTTCAGCAAATGTGACATCCCTTGAATAAAAAATGGATTTGGTACCTAGATATAGCAATTTGTACCCCTTTTTGTTAAAACCATAACCCAAAACACAGAAGGAATGACTCTAGATTGCAGTTTATCCCTAGAAGGATGAGGAACAGTTGCATAGGATAAGCACCCAAATGATCTGAGGTGATCATAGGTGGGTGGCTGACCAAACAGTGCTTCAAAAGGTGTCTTGTTGGAAAGAACAATAGAGGGAAACCTGTTAATGAGATATGTAGCAGTAAGAACACACTCCCCCTAATATTTGGTAGGTAATTTGGACTGAAAAAGAAGTGCCCTAGCAGTTTCTATCAAGTGTTTATGTTTTCTTTCTGCTATTCTATTTTGTTGGGGAGTGTGTGGGCAAGAAGTTTGGTGTGAGATGCCAAGAGAAGTTAGGTATGAAGCATGTAAAGAAGCAGATCCTAATTCAAAAGCATTGTCAGACCTAATGACTTCAATGGAAGCATGAAATTGTGTAGACACCATGGCAATGAAATATTTGATGATGGAAAAAGCATTACTTTTACATGAAAGAAGATGTGTCCAAGTGACTCTACTGCAATCATCCACAATGGTTAGAAAATACTTAAAACCATTATAAGTGGCAGTGTGGTAGGGGCCCCATAGATCAATGTGAATAAGTTGAAAAGGTTTGTTGGAATAAGAAGTACTTTCAAAAAATGGTAATCTTTGTTGTCTAGTCATTGGACATATAGTACATGTAAAATACTGCTTAGAAGAGAATTTACTAGATAGATGAGGAATAGAAATCATCTTTACAAAAGGTACATGTCCCATTCTTTGATGCCAAAGAACATCAATTTTATTAATATAACTGAAATTACAAACAGGAGCAACAGGAGCAGTATCAGAATTCCCAATTACAGATTCATGAACAGGAAAAACAGGAAATGAAACAGACTTAGGAAAACAGTCAACTACAGATTCAAACTGGGGAAAGGGAGAAGTTGAACAGGCATTTGCTTGATAACAATCAGCTGCTGCAATACCATGAGATGACAGTCTCAGAATATACAGCTCATGCTCAACCTTACCAATTTCCAGTGGCCTCTTCAGAGAAGGGCCCTGTAACCAACAGAAAATGTTAGTAAGGAGCGCATAACACTTGAGTTGAGAAAGAAGTTGATGTATAGAAATTAAGTTGTAATGGAAAGAGGGTACCAACAGTACATTAGTTAAAATGATATTAGGTGATAAGGAAAGACATCCAAAAGAGGTAACTTTTACTTTATATCCATTTGGCAAGGTAACAAGAGAAGGGGAAAGTAAAGGTTGTATATCATGAAGAAGATGTTTATGGGGTGTCATATGGTTAGTTGCTCCTGAGTCTAAGATCCAAGAACTACAATTATTATGGCTGGCATGGCATACAAGATAACCATATAATCTACTGGTAGAATTGTTGTGCCAACCTGCAAAATTTGCATATATTGGAGATTCTTGGGATGTAGGTTGCTGGCTTGTAGAAGATGCCTGCATATAATGGAATAGAGACATAAGGTGTGCATATTGTTCCTTGGAAAAACCATGTGGAATATCATCATTATGAGGTGAATCAGGCTTAGTTGAATTATGTTCTGATGACTCGACTTGAACACATGCAGCAACCTTTCTTCCCTTGGTGAACTTAAAATCTTGAGGAAAATCATGTAGCTTGTAACACTTTTCCACAGTATGGCCAGGCTTTTTGCACTACTTGCAAGACACTGTGGCTCTTCTAGGTTCAAAATTCACCCTCTGAGTAAAATTTCTAGATGTATTGGGTTGGTTATGAACAGAATTGGGATTAGAATTGGCTATGAAAGAAGTAGAATCGGAAGAGAAAGGCTGAGAGGTAGAATTGATTTCCCTTTGTTTCTCATCCCTAATCAGAATAGAGTATGCTTTCTCCACATTTGGAACAGGACTCATCATTATAATGTTACTTTTAACAGTGGAATATGTCTCATTTAGACCTTATAAGAATTGGATTAGCTTATGTGCCTCACTGAACTCATGCATGGCACCACAGGTACAGGGTTTTCCTAAGGAAATTGTATATATCTCATCCCAATATCCCTTGAGTTTGGTATAATAAGTAGCAATATTAGATGAGCCTTGGGATGTGGAAGAAATGGATTGTTGAAGACTATAATACTGAGAAATATTTGCAACACCATATCTTTCTACAAGATTGTTCCAGGCTTCTCTAGCAGTTTTATAGTAGAGGATTGTTTTGGCTATATCTTTAGACAAAGAATTCATTATCCATACTTTAACCATATTATTAAAACGCTGCCAATGAGGATAGAGAGGAGAATCGGTTGCAGGCTGAATCAGAGAACCATCAATTAACTGAACCTTGTTCTTAGCAGACAAGGAAATAAGCATCCCTTCCTTCTAGTCACCAAAATTTGTGCCAGCAAATGTCACAGACACTAGCATGGTTCCCGGAGTATCAGAAGGGTGAAGATAGAGGGGATGAAAAGGATCTAGAACTGGTGCTATCGAAACACTAGACTGTTCGCTAGAATCATTGTTTACAGTCATGATTTATGCAACTAAAAGTCTGAACTAATCAACAAGAAAAGAAAGTTAAGGAGATAGAGTTAGAAAAGAGTCACCGCATGCGAAGACATAAACCCTAATTTTGGAATCAATCCTCACGAACTCATCTAGTATGAAATCCAAAAGTAGAAGTTGAGAATCTCTACGAATAGCTCTCAATCGAAGACCTCAATCGGATAAACCCAGATGAAAAGGCAAAATGTACCAAAACCATAAATCTCCTCGGAAACATCGGAAAACAGAACTCGATCATTCTCAGCAAAACTCTCCGATGAACATTCAAAATAGAGTAGTAATCTCCAGGATTCGCTCTGATACCATGTTAGATTGAAGCAAACGAATGAGAATCCATGGATTCTTTAGAAGAAAACCCTAGTTCGAATGTTCTAGAGAGAACAAGATGCAGAGGCTCATTTCTGTGTATTGAGAAAGAATGATCTATCTGTACAATATAGCCTTAGTAAAGTATTTATACTAGGCTAATAAAAAATGGCTATCTATTACATATGTGGCTAGCTATACAAATAACATTACATAGTCTGTACAGATTTATCAAACGTTTGGGCCGGGTCAATCTCCTCTTCATTTATCTTTGGGCCTGTATGAACTGGGCCATGTGATCCTTGTAATCCAACACTTATTTCATATATCAGACAATAGAAAATCAGCAGATCATTCTGCACCAGGCTATTCTTTACCTTGTCAGAAATTAGTAGCATTCCTTACTACATTTCAGTTGCTTAATTCGTGTTTGTTACATTGTAACATTTAGTAGTACATCCACAACAGTATGTTTTCCTGATAACTGAGAAATCCATGTGAGTTAGCTTAGCCGCAACTCCAGCCGGCCCACAGGATTGAAACTCAGGGGAGTATGAGCACACCCTCTCTATCCTAATCCCATGTAGTATCAGGTTTCAGGGTTCGAACTCTGATGTGCATCCTATCCCATGCCGTGTCCACATACATCCCCATGTGGCGTCCTTACTGTTTCAAATAACATGACAAATACTAACTACTCCTAGCTCTCAGTAATTCAAGCAGCTGGTTACAATGTTTTGCTACTATCCATTTCATGGAAAAGTGAGGTAATATCCATCAAATCAAGATGATCCACAATGAATTAGCCTGCTAAGATGAAAAATTAAATTAACATGCTAAGATCAAAAATAAAATTAACATGCTCTCTCTCTCTCTAGGTTCCGCTAGCATTTTGCTTTCCGCTATATTGGTATCCAGAACTTATCTAGTTTGTTTGTTTTCTTCTATTGTTTTTATCCTTTATTGAAGGTTTTGTCTCTTTTTTAATGAAGGGTTTCAATCTTTTCATTTAGATTCATTTTCTTTGAGATTGTTAAATTAGCTTATGTTTGTCGGACTTGCAGCGACAATGACCAATTTCGAAGGACCTAAATAGATAGTCAGATAATAATAAAAAAGAGTCCATATTCAAAGCAATATTTTTGTCAAGTGTTGTTTAAGCAGATGAAAAGGGAAGCACGATGTTACCTATCAAAAGAAAAGGAGAGAAGCAGCAGGTATTACTATACACGAAGTACCCTCCTGAAATTTGACCATATCTCCAGCCCACACATTGAACTATGAAAAAAGAAAAAACAAATGTAGGAATTCTAACCAAATTTTATGCTTTTCCAATAGCAAAAACCAAACCTATGAACCATCCACATTTCCGTTAATCCATCATCCCACTCAATCCCTTACCAGTGAGTAACTCTATACCATAGATTTGCCATCCAAATTATATGTTTAGACAGCAATTTAAATATGTGCAATTTGCTGATAGCTAAACAAGGTGCCTATGCTACCTCTAAACTTTTATGGTTCAATAAGCAGAAATGAAGTTTAGGGAACTAAATTAAAGCTGACGCAAGTTTAGTCAGCCTTTTATTCTTCGGCACAGACTAAGTTCATAAATTTACCTTCCAAGGCTGGCAGCGAGTAACAGCTAGTTGTTGGTGTTGATGATAACTCTCAAACAAGGCAGCATTTCATACCACTGTATGTATTGTCGCACAGAATGAAACAGAGACCATTTGTTTATGAATATTCGCAAGTTACAACCTACTGAAATGAAAATACACAAGTTACAACATTGGCATTAACATCAACAATGAATATTGTCACGATAAAATATTCTGTTGCTGAAGCTTATGGAGGACAACTACCTATTAAAGGATAACAATTGATATCCTTCTGTTTAGGAGTTTGTTATTAGCTTCCTATTTTCTAGGTTTAGGATTTTGCTAATTTCCTATATTCTAGTGTATCCTACTGCACAGAATCTTATCATATCAGTTTGTTCCACCTTTAATGTATTTCCATTTATATATGCTCTATATAAAGAGCCTGTTGTTTATGAATAAAATTATCTTTCCTCTTGTGCATTTTAAAACATCATATGGTATCAAGAGCATTCTTTCTCCTCATAGAGTTCTAAGCTTTTTGTTACCCACCCACCCACCACAAATGGCACCCTTTGTTACCAATTCTGATGCAACAAGCACCACCTCTATTGTTCAATTCAACCCAATTACCCAACTTTCGATCAAACTTGCTGGCATCCATAACTTTCTCCCTCTGGAAGGCACAAGTGTCCATGCTCATCAGAGGACACAATTTCTATGGCCATCTAGATAGGACTATCCCTCCTCCTATCCAGACCACCACCACAAACAATCAGATAATTGCCAACCCCGATTACGTTAATTGGTTTCGTCAGGACCAGTTGATCCAAAACGCTATTTTAGCGTCAGTTGATCCAACTCTTGCTGCCACTGTAGCTATTGCAGCCACTGACAAAGCAACATGGGATCCCTCCATACTGCTTATGTCAATAAGTCTCAAACTCGCGTATTCAGCTTGCGAGATCGCCTTGCTCGTCTCACCAAAGAGAACCTTCCTATCGCGGACAATCTCAATCAAGTCCGTTCTCTCTGCGATGAACTTGTGACTGCAGGAGCACCTGTCATCAACGCTGAACTCATTGTCAAGATTCTCACTGGGCTTGGACCAGAATATCGAGAAATCTGAGTAGTAATTCGAGCACGTGACACACCTATCTCATATGAAGAACTATTTGAAAAGCTTATTGACCGTGAACTTTTTCTCAAACACAATGCTCTGACTCACACTTCCACCACAATCAGTGCGGTTGTTGCTCAAAAGACCAGCTCTCAAACAAAGACCAACGCCACCAACAACAACAACTGGCATCAAAACAACAACCAGTAGCATCGTTCTCAGCCATGGCGCAATTGTCGTCCAATCACCAAGACAACAACTTAGTGTGCAAATTATATGGCCGCATTGGACACTCTGCTCGAGTTTGCCGCTCTCATTCTCATAATCATTTTCAGGCACGAGCTAACTTTGTTGGACGACAAACGCAACAACCTGCTCCGTGGATAGTCGATACAGGGGTTTCACACCATGTCGCATCAGATGCCCAAAGCCTTACAAACATTAATGACTACAATGGTCTAGAAGAGATTGTTATGGGAAATAGTAACATCATACCAATTTCTCGCACCGGTAACATTGATTTATATGTCGAATTCTCGCTTTCAGTTATCTAATATCCTTTGCTCCCCTACAATTGCCAACAACTTAATTTCAGTTTTCCAATTTTGCCATGACAATAAAATATCCATTGAATTCTTTCCATTCTCTTATCTTGTGAAGAGTACGGGGGCGTCGCTGGTTCAAGGACAGAATGACTTTATGAATGGCCGCTAGATAACCCTTCTTCTCAACCGCAATGTAATGTGGCTATGCGTTTAGTTGTGGCATCGGCTCTTGGGGCATCCAACACGCCGTAATTTAGATATATTTTTGAAAAAGTTTTCCAATCCAGTTATGAAAGACTCTCTTTCGCTTTGTAATTCATGCGAATCAAATAAAAGCCGAAGGCAATCTTTTTCGGCAAGTTCTTTGCAGAGTCAAAGGCCACTACAAATTATTTATAGTGATTTGTGGGGACCTTCACTGGTTTTGTCTATTGATAGAAAAAGATATTATGTTTTATTCGTCGATCAATTTTCAAAGTACATGTGGCTGCAAACAATACAGACCAAAAATGAGGTTTTCGATGTTTTCAAAACACTACATCTTTTGCTCGAATGTCGGTTTCAAACAAAACACTATCCTTTTACATTGATGGAGGAGGTGAAGTTCAAAACTTACCTTCATATTTAAAATCACAAGGCATCGAACACTTAATTTTCCCACCTTATACTCCACAAAGAGTTGCTCTGGTAGAGCGATGACATCGCTATGTCGTCGAGAGTACCAAAACATGCACCAAGCTTCATTACCAGCCACATTTTGGAGTTTTACATGTCATCATGCTGTTTTTCTCATTAACTCCAATTTAAAAGACAAGTCTCCATATGAGATTTTATTTCAAGAATCATCAAATTTCGAAAACATCAAAAAAAATTGGTTGTTTTTGTTATTCGTGGCTAAAACCGTATTCACAAAATAAGCTTGATTCAAAATCAAAGCCCTGTGTTTATTTGGGATTTTCAAATAACTATTATTGCCATTAATGTTTTGACCCAACCACCTCCAAAGTTTATCTTTCGAGAGATGTAGTATTTGCTGAAAATAATTATCTTTTTACCAATATTTTCTCTAATTATAAAAATCTGAATTTAAAAATTACTTGAGATGACGTATCTTCACTAAAAGGCACACACAGGGCTTTGATTACTTGAGATGACGTTGTAGACATTAAAAATTTATTGGATTAACACTTCAATTATATTTGGGCTAGAACGTTAAATTTGCACCTACAAACAACCCCATTTATGTTATTCAAAGTCCAATAGTACATTAGGGTTTCTTGGTGACTACTCTACCCTAACCCTAGATTACTCCTATAAAACGGGTAACATATTCCCTTAAAAAGCATCTCAAAAATGGAGATCATCTCAAAAATCCCATAAACTCACGGGATACTCATAAAGAGATAAGAGGTGGCCGGATAATTCTTGATAATCAAATACTTCAAGAAGATCCACAACATACTTCATGGATATCAAATAAATCCAAAAAAGTCTTCATCATTCTACGTTCGAGAAACAGACTGATACAGCCCTCAAATCACGGAGATAATCAGGAGAGAAGAATCAAGGAAGAAACAGAATTGTACCCGTATCATTTTATCAATAAAACTATGTTTCTTCATATTTATATTGTGGTTGCAATTTATTTTTTGTATCACATATAATTTGTTGCAAACAAATTGGCACGCCCAGTGGGACCAGTTCTGCCCTTCATCTCTTCCTCCTGCAAATCGAAACTACAAGCTTCAAAAATTTTCGTTGTGATTGGGTACTTCAAGTCTTGTCCTCAAGTTTCGCCAAGCCTACACCCCGACAAATCTTGAAGTAGGGGGCATTTGTAGACATTAAAATTTAATGGATCAAGCTAAATCCTAAATTCAAGATGTTACAAAACCTCTTGAAACTCTAGGAGTCTGTCAGTGTTGCTTGGAGGCCATTCTACCAAAACCCTATGTCACTCCTATAAAAAGGATTTCATAATCCTTTAAAAAATATCTCAAAAATGGAGATCATCTCAAAAATTTCATAAACTCACGGGATATTCACAAAGAGATAAGAGGTGGCCGGATAATTCTTGATAATCAAATACTTCAAGAAGATCCATAACATACTTCATGGATATCAAATAAATCCAAGGAAGTCTTCATCATCCTACGTTCGAGAAACACGCTGCTCCAGCCGTCGAATCACGGAGATAATCAGGAGAAAAGAATCAAGGGAGAAACAGAATTGTACCTGCATCATGTTATCAATAAAACTATGTTTCTTCATATTTATATTGTGGTTGCAGTTTATTTTTTGTATCACATATAATTTGTTGCAAACAGACTTATCTTCTAGTGTATCCTACTGCACAAAATCTTATCATATCAGTTTGTTCCACCTTTAATGTATTTTCATTTGTATCTGCTCTATATAAAGAGCGTGTTGTTCATGAATAAAATTATCTTTCCTCTTGTGCATTTTAAAACTTCCTCTTGACAAAGTAACTTGGAGGCGACTAGTTTGTAACAATCAAGGATGTCCAAAATGGTTGTTCATCCTATATTTGGCAGTTCAAAAAAGGTTGTACACAAAAGACAGGTTAAGCAAATGGGGCATCATAAACTGCCAAACTTGCTCGCTATGTGAATTGGAGGAAGAAAGCCACCAGCACCTGTTTTTTGAATGCACATTTTCAGCAAGTATATGGCAAAAACTACTGATTTGGCAGGGAATAAATCGACAAACACAAGGCTGGGAGGCGAAAATTAGCTGGGCAGTTACACAGGCAGCAGGAAAACAAGCACAAGCAGAGATATATCGGCTTACTTTAGGAGCAGCTATATACCAAATTTGGATGGAAAGAAACTACAGAATATTTCAGAAGAAGAGGAGGATCAGTAAAGACGTTACGAGGATGATTATACAAGAAGTACATTGTAGAGGTAGTATGAAGTCAAAGTTGTATAGCATATTGACTAGATTAAACTTTTATCCATAGCATAGGAATGTAACTAGAAGTGAAAGGTGATGAGATGAGTTGCTGAATTTGGGGCCATATGTCCAAATTCAAATTCTGAAAAGTGCTGTAAATATTTCTTTGGTAAATAATAAAAGTTAATTACCAAAAAAAAAAATTCATACTACCCACTCACCTTAACTTGTTGCAGTAAGTAGCAATTAGTTGAAGTAATCTAAGCATCACGATGGAATATTACTACTTTATAATTGTAATTAATCGTGGCTATTGGATGCACAATTCCGCAAAACAGTAGCAACCAAATACTTCTTCTTTTTAATTTAATCTGCGGGCTTTATCATTTTATTTTATTTTTGCTTCTCTGTCAATAGACTGGCCAAATGATTTGCAGCAACTGAAAAGAACTTGGGATATATTCCTCCTAACAGCAACATGTTCTCTTTCTTTCTTTGTAAGTAATTTGGACTCCTCCCCCCGTGGCGTACGCAAAAAAATTTTAAGCAGTGTCACCATTTTAGACGTGAACAAATAAAAAAAATATTATAATAATATCATATTTAAAAAAATATTATTCAAGAAAAAGAAATAATACAATGTACAAGCATCCTTCAATTTATAAAATGTATTGTGCTAGTAAAGTAGTACAAAAGTAATAAAAACAAAGGATGAGGCTATTGAGGTTCGAACTCAAGTCCTTGCTAAGAAATCTTCAAATTTTGACCAGATAAGCTACACCTCTTTGTGACAAGTGGTGTCACTTATTTGATATTATCGTTTTTCCTGTTTTTTCATTTGAATTATATATAAATAATTAGTAAAGATTTTCGACGAAGCGGTGTCACTCCCCACCCAAACCCCCCTTACATTTTCAATTAGCAAGTTTTTCAATAATAAGCCTTACTACTTTTTTTATATAACTTCCACTAATTACTAACACTCTCCTCTTTATTTCCAAAGGAAAAAAAAAATAAAAAACTACCCTACAAGGAATAGAAGATAATAGAGGACAGAAACTGCATTTTCATAAAAATTGAAACTTGATTCTTTTTCAGCGATTATGAAGAAAAGCATGAACTAAAGCAGAAAAATAACATGAAAAATGTAATAAAGGGGAAATGAAATAAAGATTCACATATAAAAATATAAGTGCACCAATTCAAAAAACTGTAGAAGGAAAAAGACTATTACCCATACAAATGAGTTTGAGCTGTTTCAGTGTTGGTGGGTAAGACCAAACTACCTTCTTCTTCTGTGTTGGGAGAATTCTGACGTTCAGATTGAATTGGTGAAACTTAAAACTTGGACCCCTTAGACGACTTGAGAAAATGACAAAAATGGTAATTTATGAATATAGTCTCTTAAGGTTATTTTTGTGTATTTAAGTCTTTGTAAAAGATTTTATATATTTTGAAAAAGAAACATTTAACTAGAAACGTTAGGAAAGTCCCGTTGAATCCCAAAATTTACAATACAAAAAATTAACTTGCACCTCAAAAGCTACGACGCCAGAAATAGACCAAAAATTACAAAAGTTGCATCTCTAAATGTGGGTTCCAATTAAATCACTTTTATTTTTGCAGTTTTCGATAAATCTAAAAGTTACAATTTGTTAAGTATCTCACGGAAACAAAAATTTGATCAAATATGCTTAAGATACTATACTTAAGGAGCTATTTTAAATCTTCTCCGACATAAAGGACCGTTTAATCATGTTTTACTACATCTCGATTCCTTCCCCTATTTTCGATGTTTTATTTTATACTTAGATATGTATAATCTTTTTCTCAAAGGTTATATGTACTCAAATTGCTAAATATTTTTAATTAACTTATAAATAAGCAGATAGTATATGTGTGTTTACTTTGTTAATGGCATGATACATAGAATTAGGGGTGTATATGGACCAAGTTAGTTTGGGTTTTATCAAAACCAATCCAAACCAATACCGATATAATCGGTTTGGATTGGTTCGGTTTTGTCGGATTTTTCGAGTTTTCGATTTTTTTTTTACATGAATATTATTTTAATCTTCCTTTATTAAAGTTATAGATAAAGTTTTGAAGTGAAAATATATATATTAAAAATAAAAAAAATTAACAAACATATGATCTATTACTGTGTTTTTATGGAAAAAAATTTTTTAGTAACACATAATTAATAGTATATTTTCTTCGTCTACTGATAACTTTTGGTTGATGTACGCTTTCAAGATTAACCGAATTTATAATTAAACATAAAAATCAATATGATGCCTAAATAATGATATGTTCTAATTTTAGATTATCGAAATACCACTTTAAATTCGAAAAAGATATAAGAAATTTTGATATATGAATATGAAAGAATAATGAGACGATGGACGCATTTCAATAACACATAGTAATAAGAAAGTAATATAACCTATTATTTAAAGCAAATAAAAATAAATGCACTTTATAGTTCTATTAAATATTATGTCTCATGAAAAGATCTCAAATATTTCTAGACATCTTTTAAACAAAATTTTATATAAAGTCTTAAAAGTATATTTAAAAAAATTATATATTTATATGTCGGTTTGGTTCGGATTTTTTTACTCAATACCAAACCAAATCAAACGAGGCCTAATCAAGTTTATTAATCAGTTAGGTTTGGCTTTTCGATTTGGTGTGATTTTTCGGTTCGATTTGTACACCCCCTACATATAATTTAAACTCTTTCAACTTATATGTTTTCCTATTGTTTGCTGTATGGAGATTTTCAATGGAAAAGTTTAACATATATCTCGATGTTGTCAGACGATCTCCAATCAAACTTGAAAGACTCGTATCGAATAGTATTATTTAGGGCTACTCGTAAATTTGTTTAAAAGTGAGAAAAAGTAAATTAAAAAAAAAAAGTTGAATAAAGAAGTATTAGCATTTTTTTAAAAAAAAATTGAGGGTATTTGGCTGAACTTATAAACTAGTCAAACTAGTTTATAAGCACCTTTGGCTTATTTACGCGTTTGAACACCAGACATGCTTATATCCAAGTGCTTAAGTGTACTTATCCTCGGGAGGCTGCAGAACCTTTAGGAAAAACATCACATTCTTGGATTCTTATAGTGCGTCCTTGACTCAACTTGTGGGATGTATGCCCGGTGGTGTTAGTTGTGACTTGTTGAGACGAGTAGGGTTGCTGTTACTACGTTCCAGCTTAGGGGAGCGGCTTATTAGTGGTAGCGCATATGAGTTGGGTAGCCGGCCGATGCAGCTTCACTTACATGGGTTCAGTTTTTCAGAGATATTTTTGAGAGAGTTTGTACCCAGTCACTTAGGGATGTATGGTGCACGGAGTTTGAATAGTCGCGTCAGGGCACCGTGTCAGTATTAGATTATGCCATCAGATTCAGCGATTTGGCCAGACATGCACCTGCCTTGGTCGCTACAATTAGAGAGCGAGTTTAGTAGAGTCTTGCGGATCGGTAAGGAGACATCTGTACTTATCTTCGAGAGGCTACGGAACTATTAGGACAATCTCACTTCTTTTATCCCTATCATGCGAGCTTATTGATATCAGAGTTTGAACTTTTATCCTTCCATTTTCTCATTGACGGTGAGGACACGAGCTGCAGTTATCGACGGCGCTGCTACCGGAGAAGGTGACGCTAGAGGTAGAGGCAGAGGCCGACGAGGAGTACGTGCCACAGTTAGCCCGCGTTGCAAAGCAGTGAGTTCACTTTGGTCAGGCTCCAGGTGTTAGGGCGACACAGCCTGTGATCCCAGTTCAGCTCATAGTTAGGGCAACAACATTTGAGGAAGGGCAAATTAGATTTGCAAGGTTCAAGGACTATGACCCTCCTGCATTCAGTGATTTGAGTACTTTGAGGCGAATCTTGGCACGTTCGAGGATGAACGTTTATTTTAGAGGGGGAATATATAACAATCCGACTGTTCGTTTTGAATAGTATAATCCCGTTTCCCCATTTACCGCTAAATTTATGCTTTACAGTTATTATATGACTTGCCGGGATAATTGGTTCGAGTCCGATGAGGTTTTGTAATCAATTGAGACACTTAGTCTCCAAGAAGAAAGCTTAAGTTGAATAAAATGACCGGTTGGATCGTTACATCCTCCCGACTTAAACATACGTTCATCCTCGAACGTACCCATAGTTGTGCCAAAAGCTAACAAGTCGCAGTATAACCTTACCATGCAGATACCCGGGGGTGATCCCATGTCACCCTATCTCATATAGGTCGATAACACATTGTAACTGAAATTTCGCAACCCAATCTAGCCCATAAACCTTAGAACTACATTTTTACTTCTGAATTCATCTACAAGATTAGAATCTCACATTTATACTCTAAATAAGCCCGAACAAGCTGTAATAAACCATACTTGCAACCTCAGATGCAATTACATGATATACCACATAACTCAAAATACTCGTAGCGGTAACTTCTAATTACAACAGTTGCTCAAGACATCCAAATATCGATAATAAGCCTCTTATCAAATGAAACCTCATTCCAACACTTCCATATATTGCCAATGATAAAAGAAACGCGTAGAAAGCCATGACCATTCCTCGTATCAACCATTCGTGAAGCCATTTCTCCCTTGGTAAGGACCATAGTAAATTTCTAAGCTGAACATCGATACTATCCTTCCAACATGCTGAAATCGAATCTGATAGTATTCATTCTAGATCTCAGTGACGTCATCTCATCCAACACGACTACTCTAGTGACATGACACATCGATACAATCTAGATCCACAACTCGTGTAATCCGTGCACCAATAAGCAACAATCTGAACGTATTCACATTACTCCCTCACATGTGTGCGAATTCAGGTATTATTTTGAACCCGATAGCGGGTGTTGGTTGCTCAGTAGCAGAGTTGTCGGAGTTAGCAAGGTAGTTGTCCGACGTTCGCAACACTGCTTTTTTCCCTCTTGTCTTCCTTAGATTGTATTTAGTACATTTTAGATTCTTAGTTGTGTTCAAATCTTTGTAGATGCTTGTGACTTGTAACACCCCAATGTCGGGCTATATTTTATTTTTCGCAGTTGATATATTTCACTTATATTTTGGGATTTTTAGCATGTTAATGACTTAAATAGTGCTATTTTAGTTGTTTAAAATGAATTGTGTGTCGTGTCGGCTGGCCTCGTCTTCACGAGAGGCGCCATCACGACCGGATCCGGGTTTAGGGTCGTGATATTAAGCTAAAATCAGTCATAAGGTATAAGTTTGTCACCCCCAACTTATGGCTTTTCAACTTATAAACATTTTTAGTTTGACCAAGATTTTTACTTAGTTTATCCTTAATAATATTTTCTACTTCACAAAATATTTTCCCAAAAAAAAATTCCTAACTTTCTCTTTGTTCCATACTCATTATTGATAATAGGTGAATTTGACTATGATCACGCCCTAAATAATCACATTTTCATGTTGTTTTGATTATATATA
>MDKF010730715.1:0-22498 GCA_026770625.1 Nicotiana glauca | reverse complement strand
TATTGTCAAGAATAATATTAAAAGGGATATTTTTGTCCATCAATATTGTATTCGTGCTTTTATACTAATAGTATAGGATAGAATTCCTAGAGGTATGTACTATTATGTCCTAAAACTAATAGGATTATAAGGCTAATATCTAGAATTCCAGTTATGTCCTTTTATTATAAGTTATTATTTTAATATTATAAGGTTATTTTTGTAAACCGACATTATATTCATGCTTTTATAATAATATAGATAGATAGATAGATTAAAATATCTTCTAAAAAGGTTTGTCTGATTGTAACAGAAAAGAAGGAAAAAAAAAGCCACTTACCTTATTGCAAATAAATAACTATTATTTTTAAGCCTAATAATAGATACTATTTGTTGGAAAGTAGAAACAATTTTATTGAATCAAATTTTCTAGCTAAAAATATAAATATCAATGAGGTTCTAACTGAAATATTTATGAATTAAATATTATAAATAACGAAATATATTTCTAAACCTAGTAGTAGATGCTATTTGTAGAATATATATATTATCAAATAGGTAAAGGGATATAAACTATCAATCAAACTTTTAAGAAATACTTAAGAATTAATTTTCTTGAATTGTTCTTATGTGATTAAAATATAATAGCAAAGGTTGATCTAGTAAATCAAAAAAATAAAGAATCAATAAGTGTTAGAGTTTCCATGTCTGAAACAACTTTCTGTAATCTTTTTTCTATTGTCTTTAGTTTCCTGATATCTTGCGTCGTTATTGGGGAAGATTAAATACCAATAAGATTAAACTTTTAAATTATAGTATATAATACACATAAGAGTTATAAGAAATAAAACAATAGATACTTTATCGACAAATATTGGCAAGAGCCTCCTATTTGAATATCACATATTATATTATATTCATGTTATCTCGTTTAAATAAGAAAAGGATTTTTATATGGTAAGACTTAATTAATTTTAAAGTCCTATATATTAGGAATCCTTACAAAGTAATACAAATAATGAAAATTTTAATACCTAAAATTTAGTTGACTTTTAAGTCATTGACTTTTTTATCCCATGCGAACTCTAATTTTAAAGGGTAAAAAAGATGAACAACATTTCGCTAAGGACCTTCGTGCTTTTAATATAGTACTAGTTTTAGGGTACGCGCTTTGCGTGTATACCTATACCAGTGAGTATATAATTTTAAAAAAAAATACAAAAAAGATTATTAAACATATATCTGAGTTATTGAATAAAAATTTAAAAAATAATTTATTTATTTTTGCATTCGTAATTTGTGCCTTTACAATGAAATAGAAAATAGAGATATTTTTTTAAACTCCTTCTTACTCGAATAACATCTTTTTCTCTACATCGATATTTTCGCATAATATTTAAAATTACATTTAATTATTAGAAAAATATACAGACATCTTAATTTAATAGTACGAATAATAGTATCCTCCCCTTAGAATTATAAGTTCAAACATATTTCATATAGAAATTGCATAATAAATATAAGCAAAGGACAATGTAATACTGTTATTTCTCCCAAACAATATTTATGTTAAGACAATGTAATACTATTATTTCTCCCAAACAATATAAGTAAAAGATAATAAATTTTTGTGGTCCGACCCTTACTCGGACCCCGCGCATATGGAAAGTTTAGTACACCGAGCTTCCTTTAATATTTATATTAAAGTCCTAAAATTAGGACTTCCTACCTAATTCAACGCAAGAAAGGTTTTATAACCAAGTTAGTTGATTTCAAAGTACTATATATTACGATAATAATTAACTAAAATGTGATTTTGTATAATATGAAGTTTAATTTTAATAGTAGAAAATGCGAACGATATTTCATTAAGGGCTTTCGTGCTTTTAATATACATAGATAGATAGATAAATAGAAAGATATGTAAGTTATTTTGTATTATAGAAATTAATCAATTTAGTAGCGTACTTGATTAATCTTCTCTTATTTTTTTAGTGTTTTAATTTGAAATCCTACAGGCTACAAATGATATGGAGATTAACGTAGTAAAAAGCTAGTATTATTTTTCCTTTTGAAACACAAGTCTTTATTGTATCTATTAAAATCACGTCTTCCTATTGCAAATAATATTGTAATACAATCTAATAAGGAAAGATTAACAAATAAAATTCTAGTTGATTTTAAAGTTCTAACTTTAGGAAAATTAGCATAAATGGTAATTGAATATTTATTCCTAAATATTAGGAAGACAACTTAAATTACAATTTTATCTAGTGTAAAGTCAATTTTTTAAGGGTAAAAAAGGCGAACGACATTTCGTTAAAGGGTCTTCGTGCTTTAATATAATATAGATTGATAGATTGTTAGTAAATAAAGAAGTTTATTATCAATTGAACTGTATGTACATTAAGAAAACCAAACTGACGGTTAGACATGCTGTCCCAACATCAAAGTCTATAGGAACCAATCATATCAACCAATTGCTACATTATGACCACAAACTAAGGATAAAATTCAGCTGCTCAAGTTTTCTAGCTATTCTTGTCTGTGTTGCTCCTCTATAGCATACTTCCTGGATGATTTGTTTCCTCATGTGCTTAGGGTGTGACTGTTTGCTTTGAAATATTCTTTGATTCCTTTTTCTCCAAATGTAGTACACAGTTGCTGCTAGTGCTATTCTGTATATCTTTGCCTCAATTCTTCTTCCTTTTGCATAAACTTTAGCCCATTTTATATTGTACGTTCATGCTTCAGATGTCCAGTCTTGGGCGTGCGGGGTGTGTTGGTGTCTCACATCGGCTATGGCTAAGGTCTTCGGTTTCTTTACATGATTTTGGACAATCCTCACCTCATGAGCTAGCTTTTGAGATTGAGTTAAGCTCAAAGTTTATTTCTTTAACCGAAAAGGAAAGAGGAGGTGGGGTGTGATTCTTCAAAAAGAAGCCAGAAGCCATATAATTAGATTTTTCAAAGAGAAACAGAAACTAACTGTTGAGTCAAAAATATTTTAATATCTCAAAAAGAATATTTACAATTATGTGTAGGTTCATTATTTTAATATAATCTTGATAGTATTGTAACTGAAAGAATATTTTCAATGCTTTTACGTTTTGAATTTTTTGTCATTGAATCCTTAATGAATAATTGTACAATTTTAAGAGTCTGAGTAATGGCCCTTTGATTCTTTCTTTTACGTTATTTTATTTTTAACGTATAGTAAGCCATTATGTCTTTAGAAATGATTTTAATGGTTTTTGTACATACGTTTCAGAAAGTTTTGAAACTAGCCATTATGACTTCGACATTATCTGAAAGTTAGTACATTTGTTTTGGACTATAATATATATATATATATATATATATATTTCTATTTTTCATCTTGGAAAATGTGCAGTGAAAAACAAAAGCTAAAAATCTTTTCTTCCTTATTCTTTGTGCTGGGTTTTTTTCTTGTTAAACTTTGTTGTTTCTGCTCCTAGTTATACTAGAAGAGCTTGTTGAATCCTGGGGGATACGCCTAATAATTATTCATCTCGGTGTGGGCGAAATATCCTTAAGGACAGTGTCCTTGACACGCCTCAAGCTAAACCTTTTATTCTCCATAATTCTTCAAATTTTTCCAACAATCTTAAGGATATATCCACGTAGTTATTATGGAGAATAATGTTGCTAATGTTGCTGTTTTTGGTGGAGATAATTTTTACCGCAAGCACGCTGTTGTTGACAAAGGAAAAGAAATTGCTACTAGAAGCAGCTTTGTGGAGGACAACAACCGTCGGAAAAAATCAAGTAACAGGTATGATAAAAGAAATGGTTATAAGCCCAAAACCAACAATCAACCTGGCCACTATGTTGCTCAATGCCGGAAAAGAATTGGGAATGACAATCCCACTAAGGCTAAAGTAAATTTAACTGAAGCCAAAGTGGATGATATAATTGTTGCGGTTGTTTCCCAAGTGAACCTTGTGGCCAATGTGAAAGATTGGGTGTTAGATTCTGGTGCCACTAGGCACATATGTGCTAACAAAAAAGACTTTGTGTCTTATACCCAAGTTGAGGAGGGAGAAGAAGTTGTCTATCTTGGTGACCCAAGAACTGCTCCAGTTCTTGGAAAAGGCAAAGTTCTTCTCAAACTCACATCTGGCAAAACTTTGGCATTGAATGATGTGTTGCATGTTCCTAGTATCCGAGCCAATTTGGTCTCTGTGGGATTATTAGGAAAAGTGGGGGTGAAGGTTGTTTTTGAATCAGATAAGATCGTGTTGACCACGAATAATAATTTTGTTGGCAAGGGTTATTATAACCATGGTTTGTTTGTACTTAATGTTATAAATGAAAATGCTAGTACTTCTGCTTACTTGATTGATTCTTTTAATTTATGGCATGCTAGATTAGGACATGTTAGTTTATCTTATATTAAAAAAATGCATTCTGAAGGTCTTATTTCAAATGTTAATTTTTCGAATATTGATAAGTGTGAAGTTTGTGCAGAAGCTAAACTAACTAAGAAATCATGTGCTTCAGTATTTAGAGAATCTGAATTGTTAAGTTTAATACATACTGATTTAGGAGACTTGAAACAAACTATGACTAGAGGAGGGAAAAAATATTATGTGACTTTTATAGATGATTTTTCTAGATATACAAAAGTTTATTTGTTGAGAAATAAAGATGAAGCTTTTGATAAGTTTTTAATTTATAAAGCTGAAGTAGAAAATCAATTGAATATGAAAATCAAAAGAGTTAGATCCGATAGAGGTGGTGAATTTATTTTATTGAATGATTATTGTGAGAAAGAAGGCATAATTCACGAGATAACTCCTCCATATTCTCCACAATCAAATGGTGTAGCAGAAAGAAAAAATAGAACTTTAAAAGAAATGATGAATAGTATGCTTGTTAGTTCTGGTGCTCCGGATAATCTTTGGGGTGAAGCAATTTTATCTGCTTGTCATTTACAAAATAGAATTCCTTATAAGAAAACGGGTAAAATTCCTTAAGAGTTGTGGAAAGGGTATCCACCTAATTTGAAATATTTGAAAGTGTGGGGGTGGGGGTGCCTTGCTAAAGTTATGTTACCCGATCCTAAGAAAAGAAAAATAGGATCTAAAACATCTGATTGTATGTTTATTGGGTATGCTGAAAACAGTGCAGCATACAGATTTTTAGTAGTCAAAAGTGATGTACTTGAAAACAATACTATTGTTGAAACAAAAAATGATGAATTTTTTGAAAGTTTTTTTCCTTTAAAATTTGAGAAAATTTCTGACGCTCCTATTATTCCAAGCGATAATATTTCACATGTTCCAATTGCACAAAATAATTTTAAAAGTGAGGAATTAAGAAGAAGCAAAAGACCAAGGAAAGAAAAATCTTTTGGTAATGATTTTTATACTTATCGTGTGGATAATGATCCTTTAATATATTCTGAAGCTATTTCTTTGTCTGATTCCTCATTTTAGAAAGAAGCTATTGATGTAGAATTAAATTCAATTTTAAAAAATAAAACTTGGATTTTAGTTAATTTACCTCCGGGAGCTAAACCCATTGGTTGTAAATGGATTTTTAAGAAGAAACTTAATCCGGATGGTTCAATTGATAAATAGAAAGCTAGACTTGTTGCAAAAGGTTTTACTCAAAAGCAAAATATTGATTATTTTGATACTTATGCTCCTGTAACTAGAATTTCCTCGATTCGTGTTTTGCTTGCCTTGGCTTCTATTTATAAACTTTATATTCACCAAATGGATGTTAAAACTGCTTTTTTAAATGGTGATTTGGAAGAGGAAATTTACATGGAGCAACCTGAGGGTTGTATAGTGTCTGGCCAAGAAAATAAAGTATGTAAATTGCTAAAATCTTTATATGGTCTAAAGCAAGCGCCTAAACAGTGACATGAAAAATTTGATCAAGTATTGATTAATGATGGGTTTTCATCAATTGAAGTAGATAAATGTGTTTATACAAAATGTGTAGATGGTAAATGTGTTATTATTTGCCTTTATGTGGATGACATGCTTATTTTTAGTTCAAGCCTTAATTTGGTACATAAAACCAAAATTTTCTTGTCTTCTAATTTTGAGATGAAAGACATGGAAGAAGCTAGTGTTATTTTAGGCATGAAAATTATAAGAGATGACAATAGTTTGATGTTGACTCAAGAACATTATGTTGAAAGAGTTCTTAAAAAATTTGATAATTTTGACGTGGTACCTTTAAGCACTCCTTATGATGCTAGTAGTCAATTAAAAAAGAATAAGGGAGGTGCTATAGATCAAAATAAATATGCTCAAGTTATTGGTAGTCTAATGCATTTGATGAATTTTACTAGACCTGATATTGCATATGCTGTGTATAGATTGAGTAGATATACTCAAAACCCGAATCATGATAATTGGAATTCATTAGTAAGAGTAATGAAATATTTGAGAGGTACCATGAACTATGGTATTAAATATAGTGGATTTCCCACTGTACTAGAAGGATACAGTGATGCTAACTGGATCTCTGATTCAGATGAGACAAAATCCACTAGTGGTTATGTGTTCACCCTTGGTGGGGGTGCTGTGGCATGGAAATCAGCTAAACAAACTATAATAGCTAGATCCACCATGGAATCTGAGTTTGTGGTATTGGAATTAGCTGGCAATGAGGCCGAGTGGTTGAAGAACCTTTTGGCGAGTATTCCACTAGGAATAAAACCGACACCTTCTGTGTCGATGCATTGTGATTGCCAAGCTGCAATAGCCATTGCTAAAAATAAATCCTTTAATGGGAAGAGTAGACATATACGATTGAGACATAATGTGATAAAGCAGCTGCTGAAAGATGAAATTATTTCCATAGATTATGTGAAGTCAGAAGTGAATTTGGCCGATCCTCTGACTAAACCTTTGGGAAGAAAATTAATATTTGAAACATCGAGGGGAATGAGACTTTTGCCAATTTGAGTTATATCAACTATGATGGTAACCCAACCTATGTGATTGGAGATCCCATGAAGTAGGTTCATATGAGTAATAACAAGTCATTAGTTGATCAAATGTGCACTATTAAATTATGTACCTTCCTATGGTGTGTATATATATAGTGCAATACTGCAAGGAATGGGAGGTTGAGTTATTAAACTCTTAATCTAATAATCCATAGCCTTTATAGGTGGTGTATTGTGCTGCAGAATACACTTGATGGATGGACCTATATGAGTGTGGAGTGGGCCGCTCCTATGAAATTTATGGCAAAAAATTTCTAGAGCACTCATGAAAACCAGGCGCGCGCATGGCCTATTAGCGCAAAACCGCGACAAACAACAAAGTGTGTGCGGGTATAATGTGATAGATAAGACACTAAATTTACAAAAGAATTCTTGGTTCATAGAAGTTCTAAACTTCACCAATTGTTCTGTAAGTTTAATCTTATTTTATCTAAGTCTGGTTCATAGTCCAAGAGATACCAGATTCGTTGAATTATGCTCATTTGCGAAAACCCAACAAATTATTTTTTTTATTGTTTAATATTCTTTTTGAGCTATGTGGGGGATTGTTGAGTCAAAAATATTTTAATATCTCAAAAAGAATATTTATAATTATGTCTAGGTTCATTATTTTAATATAATCTTGATAGTATTATAACTGAAAGAATATTTTCAATGCTTTTACGTTTTGAATTTTTTGTCATTGAATCCTTAATGAATAATTGTACAATTTTAAGAGTCTGAGTAATGGCCTTTTGATTCTTTCTTTTACGTTATTTTGTTTTTAATGTATAGTAAGCCATTATGGCTTTGGAAATGATTTTAATGGTTTTTGTACATACGTTTCAGAAAGTTTTGAAACTAGCCATTATCGCTTCGACATTATCTGAAAGTTAGTATATTTGTTTTGGACTATAATATATATATATATATATATATATATATATATATATATATATATATGTGATCTTTTCTTCCTTATTCTTTGTGCTGGGTTTTCTTCTTGTTAAACTTTGTTGTTTCTGCTCCTAGTTATATTAGAAGAGCTTGTTGAATCCCGGGGGATACGCCTAATATTATTCATCTCGGTGTGGGCGAAATATCCTTAAGGACAATGTCTTTGACACGCCTCAAGCTAAACCTTTTATTCTCCATAATTCTTCAAATTTTTCCAACACTAACTAGGTGGTCACCAACACCCTAGTCCACCATACTTTGCTAACTATAGACGGAAAATCCCAACTCCCATCAAAGGTGAAGCTAGGATTTGAACCTTATGGGTTCGAGATTATAATTTTTTTCTAAATTAATAATTTATACATATTTATTGGATTTTTTAATACAAATATGAAGTTTGAACAAAAGTTACTAGATTCGGCCGAATCCGCAACCAACACTATGGCTCCGCCCCTGACTCCCATATAGAGAGCAATTCTCATATTGCATAGAAAGAATCTGCTAGAGGCCAAAAAAAAAAATCTAAGTATACATCAGACAATAAAAGGTAATTTCACTTGCTAATTGATGAGTTTAAGCTCTATGCATTGATTACACAATAAATAGCAACTAATCTACTATTGTTATAAATAAAATTTTATTTATGGTGAATGTCTATATTTAGAGAGATTCTAGGGTTTATTACTTGGCGGCTAAGTCACTTTTTCCCTATAAATAGAGGGGTTCTATTCCATTGTAATTCATCCCATATCAATAAGAGTTCCCTCTCTCTCTACTTTGCTCTGCAATACTCTTCTTCTTTTATTATTTTATAACACGTTATCAGCACGAGACTCTAACCAATTGAGTAGAAACTTTGGGGTTGAGCATAATGATTATCAATTGTTCTATAAACTTCCTTCATGATTAAATTCTGGATTTAAGGTAAGTATTTTACTTTTCTCTTTCAAATTCTTGATATTCTATAATTTGATTTTAAATACAAGCAAAGACGATAAATTTTGATTGCAACTCTAATAGAGTTTGAAAGAAATTATAACCACCCAAAGCGGTAAAATTTATATGACTTGCCATGATCAAATTCATGTATGATTGTGGGCAAAGAATTAAAAATCCGTCTCATTGAATTTGCTCCATTCTCATTCCCCTAAGAGAATGTGATAGCAGTATGTGATAAGTCTGAAAGAAGACAAAATTATTACCGTGAAGATATCAATGGATGTGGACGTGGCAATAGACGAAATTATAATCGTCATCATTGTGATAATGAGAATAATAAGGATTATCAAAATAATCCTTCACTCTGTGAAAATAATATTTGTCATTAATTTGACATGAAATTTTATAAAGCACATCTAGATGATTATGGTCCATTCATGATGTGAATGTGATAACATCTGATTTATGAATACATATTCATTCTTCAAAGAATATGAACGTGCTAGTGGTAGCGAATATACCACACTCACCTCTAGAAGGAGGTTTGAGATGATATAAGAAAATAATGTCATTATCATGGCATGAATGGTCATTAGTCACGTACCTATTGTACGCCAAAATATTTTGGCAATGTGATTATTAAAGGACTACAATAATGCAAGAAACATACCTTGCATATAAATTTGACCATGACCATACTGGTATAACTTTCTCCTTCAAAGAGATATATGACCATATGTATGTTGATGAATATGTGGTAGTACAAAATTAATTGAGAGCTCCGGAAGAGCCAATTATCATTATTTTGGAGAAACAAAATTGATTACCAATAAGTAGTTGTGTTGTAGTAAGTCTCAAAGAAACATATTCAGTTTCCAAAGTACACGCGAAAGCGGTTGATTATATTGAGACTATAAATAAAGGAAAGATTTAATATCTTCTATTACTACAATTTATAGCGGGTAATATGTATGTGAAAAGTTACCCACTTTATTCTCCAGTTTGTACTACACAAATAAAAAAATATCACAATAAAGTGGATGTTTATTGATATAAAAACTCATATCATAATAAACTTAGAGTTTATTGATAATTGCACACGTCATGGTGTATACCTGAATTTATTGATATTGATAATTTATTCAGTTGGCATTTGGGTTAGCCATATCAATTTAAGTATGATATGCAAAAATAATAGAGAATTCACATGGGTAAATATTAAAGAACTAGAAAGTTCTTTATGAATTCTCTTACATTGCTTGTTCTTATTAATTAATAGACCAACTAAAATTTGGATTGAATCCCATGAATGCTGGAAATATCAAAGGTGAATATGGGCCCATTCACCTGCCATGTATACCACACAAGATGCATCTTATGAGATGGTTACATGTGCAATTATTATTAACTCGCAACATGGTGTTTTGCGAGGTAACTTGCTCAATAGTTTAATTTCGAGCATAATTTTCAGATTTTCTATTCAAGAAGTTCATCTTGATAAGTTGGTTTACATCACAGTTGGTTTAGCAAAATAATTTATTGAGTGCCTCCACTTAATAGCTAAATTATTGCTTATAAGAACAAAGTTATCTATATCAGTTTGATATAGGTTATATATGAAAGTATATTACATTCTCCCCACACAAATGGTTCAGGGTCAGAAACCAAATAATTCCATCTTATTATTATTGATGTGCGGTATATATTTTGATTAATACCATAACGCACAAAGATGAGTTCTCAAAGTTGAGAAAACAAGTTAGTTTTTCTAACATGAGGGGGAGATATGATAAACAGTTGAGAAAAAGTTACGTGGAATGAATTATCATATGTACATCTAGATCCTCGAATATATGATAAACAGTAGAGAAAAAGTTACGTGGAATGAATTATCATATGTACATCTAGATCCTCGAATAAGATAATATGAACTTAAAGTTCATAAAAATATAATTCGTTTGCAATATATTGCAAAGCATGCCATACGCATTTGCTGACCCAAAGAAAGTAACTATATTCTCATTGCAAATGCTCATATTAAGTCCTAGAAGGACAAAGTCTATGGTAAGCTTAAAGCGTATAGACAAATCGGTTTCAAATAGAACTTCTTGATAAAGAAGATGAGCAAATGATCAAAATGATCATAATAAAGGAGGCAAGTGATCTAGAAGATCACATGACATAACACTTCATAAAATCTCATGAGAGATTCAGGTACCTGAATATATGAATGAAGAGATCATCACTATGTTATGTCTTTATGAAAAAATATTGGAACCGATATAAAATGTTCGTCGACGACATCTATCATAGCGCTAGGTATAGATGAGGATCTTAAGGTTGTCGAGACAGATACAAAAATATTGGCCAAATGGAAGAGACCCAATTCGAAGAGAATTGGTTTCATATGAAAGACATATAATTTTGTCTATGCTGTTCAAATACTTGAAAGTATAAAGTCAATGGTATGTGCAATCAGTTTTCAATATCTTATTTGTCTAGCATGACATGAAAACTTGATATGCATCTAAAGCCTATTATATGGCTTATATGACTTAACTTATATGACAATCCATGAAGGATTTAAATTGCTTAAAGCATATAGAATTCTTAATTATGGAATACTACATCCTAAGTGCAATTTGTGCACATTTGTATTTTATTATAACTATAAGCATGATAATATGATAGCGAGAATCTCTCTGGAGATATTGAAAGGGCCATTCTACGGCAGTTTATGAAGACATTATATCTCTATCAAGAATGATGATTTCAAGATGCAATATATTCATTCAAGTTAATATGGCTGATTTGTTTATCAAGTCTCTACCAAAGATATTTTCAAGATGGTGCACAAGATTAAAATATGAAGGCTCAAGGATGTGAATTGATGCTCTCATCAGGAGGAATTAATACGCGTTGCACTCTTTTTCCCTTACAAGGTTTTGTCCCACTGGATTTTCCTTGCAAGGTTTTTAACGAGGCAACCAAAAGGCGTATTGTTAGATATGTGTACTCTTTTTCTTTTTCTAGAATTTTTTTCCCATTGAGTTTTATTTAGTTAAGGTTTTAACGAGGCATATTATCTGTTGAATAGACATTCAAGGGGGAGTGTTATAAATAGAATTCCATTTATGGTGAATGTCTATATTTAGAGAGATTCTAGGGTTTATTACTTGGTGGCTAAGTCACTTTCCCCCTATAAATAGAAGGGTTCTATTCCATTGTAATTCATCCCATATCAATAAGAATTTCCTCTCTCTCTACTTTGCTCTGCAATACTCTTCTTCTTTTATTATTTCATAACAGCTATCACAATTACTGAGAATCAATTTTCTAAAAATAACATACATAATATTTAAAAGATACATTTTTGTTAGAAAACGAAATTAGTAAATAATGTTAATTTCCAAATAATAAATGTTAATTAATCATGTTTTGGAGTTTAGATCTGCTCTAATGGTTCTTCTTCTAGTTTGTCCTAGTACCTGTTGCTTAGTGCAAAAATATTAAAGGAGTACTGTTTGATTGAAAGGTACAAAGGTTGTTTAAATTTACATAAAATTTGTGTATGACAGTTTAATTTACCAATAACTTAAAATTTCTTACCTGCATTTACTCATTTTATGAAATATTATGTGTCTTTATCCTGGTCATGTCTTAGGAATCACATAGGAATTTTATTAAAAATAAATCTTATCTTACCCATGTATAAGGCAGGTATTTAATATTTACATGATGGGTTTGTGCACTAAAACCTTTTTGGAGCTTTTTTTACTAAATTTATCTATTCTAATCTAAGTTAAAAAAAAACTTGAATTTCTACATTACGCACTAAAAGAAAATATACAGAAATATTATTTCCTCCTAACTTAAACCTTTTTTCTTTAATAAGGAAAATTCAACTTGAATATCTGCAAAACATATGGCTGCTAGCAATCAACGTTTTTGCATACGTTCTAGCTACCCCAGGAATTAGAACTCAACTACAATAATGTGTTTTCTAAAGATATTTTAGAATGTAGTAGGCTATATGTTACTGGTTGTTGGTGTTTTGTTTTCTTTTAGAAAGCTCTTTATGTTTATGCTAAACTATGTGTTTGTAACTTCTTCTACGGGTGATCAATGAAAGATTTTAATTACCAAAAAAAATAAAAAGAATCAATTTTCTGAAAATAATATAAATAATTTCAAAAGATGCATTTGTGATATAAAACAAAGTTAATAGATAATTGTAAGTTCCAAAATGATAAATGTTAATCATCTTTAAGGGTTTAGATCTACTCTAGTGGTTCTTTCTCCGGTTTGTTCTAGTGCTTGCTTCTTTGTACAAAAAATATTATAGGAGTATTGTTCAATTGAAATTAATGTATAAATGTCGTTCAACTTTATATAAAATTCATGTATGATAGTTTACCAATAACTAATTTTTTTTTATCGCATTTACTTATTTTATGAAAATACTAAAACTTGTATCTTTATCCTGCTCATGCCTTAGGAATCACATAGGAATTTTATTAAAAATAAATTTTGTCTTGCCCATGTGTAAGGTGGGTATTAATTATTTTAAGATTGACTAATTAGATGGAAGTTGAGTCTAAATCTCCGAGATATGCATTTTCCAAAAGTTTAATATTTTTAAATTTGCTAATAAAATCGTGATCCTATATAGTATTCAATCATATTATATATATGCTTAGGCATGTACTTCATGGACACTTTAATAGCACCAACGTTCATAATATAATACCACTAAGTTCTAACAAATGTTTTAAAAATATATATGCAATAAAAATATGATATAATTTTTCTTTGTACGCTATAATATGCTTGAATATTCTTGATTCATTTATTTACATGGTGGGTTTGTGCACTTGTGTAAGACCTTTTTTGGAGCTTGTTGTACTAAATTATATCTAAGTAAAACAAAATAAAAAATACTTGAAGCTCTACATTATGCAAGAAAAGAAAATATATAGAAATATTAGTTCCTCCAAACTTGAACCTCTTTTTTAATAAGAAAACTTGAACTTGAATATCTGCCAGCGAATTCAAACTTAAAGGTAACATATAAAATAATGATTCATGGTTTATAGGAAATATAATTATGTTGTATGGTGAAACAAAATGAGCAAATGAATTATATAATGTAAATCTTATTTGAATAAAAAGTTCTATGTTTTAACACTTGTTATTTAGTTCATATAAGTAAAGATTTAATAACTGGAATCTTTTTAATTTTAATGTTCTAATATTAAAAAAATAATTAAATTATAATTTTGTCCAATGCAAAATATTTAGTTAAAGGAAAAGAAGGGGAGCGATATTTCGGATGTGGATTCGTGATTTTAATTTAATAGATTGATAGATCAAGAAACACTTGTATTTATTTTATTGTAATTTTTACACAAAGAAGAACCAATTGTGTTTTGGCAGCAATTAATGCTTGAGGCGTGGCTAACCAAATACAATGATCAGCTTCCCCTTTAATAAAAAGGGTCGAGAAAGGGCCTGTTTCCACGGCTCCCCTTCCAACTCCCCCTTTAATATTACTCCTATAAATTTACTCTGCTAGTGGCCCATTTCTCTTCATCCTTTCCACCCCATCTATCCATTTCAAATTCTTCTCACTGCAGCCAACTTTCCCTTTGTTACTACAATAGTTTTCACATTGGTACTACTTGTAGCTAGAATCATTCTTATTGTACAAATTTCTGGATAATTCATGTTACAAAGCTGCAATGAAACTCAGAAACTCTGCTTTCTTCTACAGAAAACAATCTTTTAAATCATCCCATCAGCTTCCTTTGTACCCCAATATAACAACATGTAATTTACATGGTAGAAAATCACAAACATTAGTATGTGATATACCAGGCACTTTGCTTAGATCACAATCTTTTTTCCCATATTTTATGTTAGTTGCATTTGAAGGTGGGAGCATTTTCAGAGCCTTTTTCTTGCTTTTGTCAAGTCCCCTATTATGTGTTTTAAATTTTGAACTTAAACTAAGAGTTATGATTTTCATTACATTTTGTGGATTAAGATTAAAGGACATGGATATTGTTGGAAGAGCTGTTTTGCCCAAATTTTATCTTGAAAATCTTAATCTTCATGTTTATGAGGTGTTAAATTCAGCAGGGGCAAAGATGGTATTTACTAGTGTGCCTAGAGTAATGGTTGAAGGATTTCTTAAAGAGTATTTAAATGTTGATAGTGTTATTGGGACTGAGTTGCATACTATTGGGAATTACTTTAGTGGATTGGTATCCAATTCAGGGTTGCTTATAAAGCCCAAAGCTTTAAAGGAATTCATTGGGGAAAAGAAACCAGATATTGGCATTGGAACTTCAAGTCTTAATGATCATCTCTTTATCTCTTTTTGCAAGGTATGATTTTTGTTTTATGCTATTATTGTATTTTAACTTATTATACCATATTATCTGCCTTGTTTTTAACTTACAAGTCTTATTTATGCTGAACCTGAACGGTTACCTAATTATCTTTTAGGTGATATGATAAATATAGTGTAATAGTACTACATTTTTTAAGCATGGGTACCCAGTACTCTAATTTCTATACAAGACACGGGCCAACTTCGTGACATTCACATAGACATTGCCATAGTGATCTGCCACAAGCGACCTCGTGCCATTGACATAGGCATGACACGGCCGACCTCGGCCCATAGTGGCCTGTACGGACAACCTTGTGCCATTGACATAGGCATACCACGGCTGACGACGTGCCATTGACATAGGTATGCCACGTCCGACCTTGGCTTATAGTGGCCTTCCACGGCCGACGTAAAGGTAGAGTATTTTAACCTATTGTAGCAGGTTACTCGTTTTATTTTCCAAGTTACTAACAATCCCACTTGTTATGCACATTAGCACAAGTACTTATATTTATCTTTTAGGTGACTCGATTACGAAAATAATGAATAATATATCCTCTGGCATTTGAACAGGAAGCTTATGTGGTTAACAAAGAAGACATGAAAATTGGTGCAAGCTCAACAATAATGCCAAGGAAGAAATATCCAAAGCCTCTAATATTTCATGATGGAAGGCTAGCTTTTCTTCCTACACCTCTTGCAACTCTTTCAATGTTCATATGGCTTCCTCTTGGAATATTTCTAGCAATATTTAGAATCTCTATTGGTATATTCTTGCCCTACAAATTGGCCCTATTTTTGGCCACTTTAAGTGGTGTGAAGCTCACTTTAAATGGCAAAGATCCATCAAAATCAGAAAATGGGAAAGGTGTACTCTATTTTGCAATCACAGGACACTTTTGGACCCTGTTTTCCTTAGTATATTATTGGGGAAACCTTTGACAGCAGTGACTTACAGCTTGAGCAAGATGTCAGAGTTTATTTCTCCTATAAAAACTATGAGATTGACAAGAGATAGAGAACAAGATAGAGAGACCATGCATAAATTGCTAAGTGAAGGTGATGTTAGAATTTTGTAGAAATTCAAATACTTGTCATATTCACTATAGCTATATGCTCTCAATCTCATAGCAATCTCGTAAAGAGAGCACAAATATCTCTTGTGAAGAAATATTTTTAAGTGTTTAAAATCCTACTCCTTTCGTTTCAATTCATGTGAATTTTTTCCAGAGTACAAGGGTCAATAGTTTCCAATATAAATTCGGACATAAAATTTTCAAACTTTTTGAAATATATTTTATATATACTTAAAAACTACATAAAAAATACTTTAAGTCAAAATAGTTAACTAATAATATTTAAAATGTTGCAAAAATATGGTAAAAAAAAAAAAACTTGAAGGGGAGTCTTGGCGTAACTGGTAAAGTTACTCCATGTGACCAGGAGGTCGCGAGTTCAAGCCGTTGAAACAGCCTCTTGCTGAAATATAGGGTAAGACTGCGTACAATAGATCCTTGTGGTCCGGTCGTTCCCCGAGCATAGCGGGAGCTTAATAAATCGGGATGCCCAACAACAACGCGGTAAAAAAAAAAAAAAAATCCTTGACTCCCTTAATAATATTAGATAGTTTCACATAAATTGAGATGAAGGGACGTAATTATTTTGTGTTCTTCTAACAATATTTTTCAACAGGTGATTTAGTGGTTTGTCCCGAAGGAACCACATGCAGGGAACCATATCTATTGAGGTTCAGTTCGTTGTTTGCTGAGTTAACTGATGAGATTGTACCAGTGGCTGTGAACACAACTGTGACAATGTTTTATGGAAATACTGCTAGTGGATTCAAGTGCTTGGACCCAATCTTTTTCTTAATGAATCCCAGGCCTAGTTGCACTATTGAGATACTTGGGAAGGTGCCTAAAGAGCTAACATGCGCTGGTGTGAAGTCTAGAAATAAAAATAAAGGGCAGTCCGGTGCACTAAGTTCCCCGAAGGGTTTGGGGAAGTGCCGGATCACAAGGATCTATTGTACACAGTCTTACTCTGTAGTTCTGCAAAAGGTTGTTTCCACGACTCAAACCCGTGACCTCCTGGTCACATGGCAGAGTGGGAAGTCTACACATGAGGTGGCCAATTACATACAGAGACAATTGGCTGATGCATTGGGTTTTGAGTGCACTAATTTTACAAGAAGGGACAAGTATTTGATGCTAGCTGGAAATGAAGGCCTAGTTAAGCAGAATCAGAGGCGGAGGGACTTGAAGTGTATGGGTTCGAGAATCTAATTTGTTGAAGTTACTGGGTTCTAAATTAATAAATTATATATATTCGATGAATTTCTTAAAACAAATATGTGGTACGAACAAAAGCTATTAGGTTCGGCCGAACCCATAGGTTGTATTCTAGCTCCGCCCCTGAGCAGAATCCCTGATTAGTTGTTCTCAACTAATAGCAAATGTGAATTCTAAAATCAAGATATGTAAGTATGGTACGGAACGAGTGTGAATTTATGTACATATTTTAATTTTTCTTGAACATGTATACATATATCAAGTTAAAAGTAATAGGCTCAACTGAACTCACATAATTAATCCGGTCGAAATCCGCTTCCGCCTTGTAGCAAACCATCTAAGTATATATAATTCTTTTTAGGATAGATGTATATAGTATGTTTTTGACCCTTACATTTTGTATTTTTTTGGGGGGTGGGGCTGGGGATAGGGGGTTGGTATCTCACTTTTGGTTTGGATATATAATAAACACAACTATTGACGAATAATATGTGATACCAAAACTTCAGGAATTGCTTATTGAATTCTAGAAGTTGGTGGATTGCGAATGAAAAATAAAACCTCTTGAAATTAACCATAAGTGTTAAAAAAGGTATATACAAACAGAGGCGGATCCATGTCGAGAGGCGTGCAGCACGTGCACCCATGCTCCCCTCATTAGGCTGTGTATCACTGGGATATTTTTCGGATAAAATATTTAATTTTTCACGTGAGAACTCATGGTCAAAAGAGCATTTGGTGCAATGGTAGCTTTGTGCACCATTGACCCCTAGGTCTAGTGTTCGAATCCACTTCCCAATCTTCTGTCTCTCAGACATTTTTTTATTTTTTTGTCGTTCTTTCCTGTTCTGTTCAAATTCCATGCCCTATTTTTTTTTTTTTTTTGTCATGCATTCTTCTGTTTTTAGGTTCACCCTTTGATATATCCTTAAATTAAATATTGAGTTTAATACTTGTAACTATAAATAATGATTCTATTATTGATAGTTTTCCAAGGTAAGTCTTGGAGAACCAAATCAAACGATGGTCGGATAATGGTGCACCCATCCTCCTGAAATCCTGAATCCGCCTCTATATACAAAATATATATCTTATATTTATTGGCTTGACGGATGTTTTTACCCGAAATACCGAACCAAAATGGAAAGAAAAAGGGAAGAGAAAGGAAAAGATAAGCAACCCCTCCAACTTTTGTACAAACGGCTATGAAGGAAGATAAGTTAGGATCATTTTTTGTTAGACACTACCCTGAATGTGTCACGCGTCACTTCTTTTTGTACTTCCCATCCTAGCAGAGATCGAGTCAGGATTTGAACATTATAGGTACGGGATTTTTAATCAATTTAAGTTTTGGGCTCTGTATTGATAAATTGTACATATACAATAAATTTCTTAAGACAAACGCATGGTGAACAAGAGCTACTGTGTTCGGCCGTACCAACATCCCACACTCTTTCTCCGCCCTTGCATCCCAGGGACTTAGCTAGTACCATCACAAACCCCCATGGGCGAAGCTACATGTTATAAAGGGTGGTCAACTGACCATCCTTCGTTAGAAAATTACACTGCGTGTATAGGCAAAATATTAAAAATTAAAGGTATATAACATATATTGAACACTCTTTCTCGGAAAAAATATTTCACTTCTTTCAAGTTTGAATACCCTTGAGTAAATTTCTGACTTCGTCACTGCAAACCTCCTCCCCTCCTTTTGACATGACCCATCACGAGGTCGTCCCCATAGCTCCTCTAATGTTGAAGGCTTAATTTAGCTCCTTATACTACGCAATCGTTAACTTATAACCTGTTTGGCCAAGCTTTTTCTTGGGCCAAAAGTATTTTTTTGACAAAAAGCACTTTTGGCCAAAAATTAAGGTGTTTGGCCAAGCTTTTGGAAGGAAAAAAAGTGCCTGGAGAAGCAGAAAAAATAGCTTCTCTCCAAAAGCACTTTTGAGAAAAATACACTTACAAGCAGTTTTCAAAAATTTGGCCAAATACTAATTACTGCTCAAAAGTAGGTGTGTTCATAAAAATACAAAAAACCGAACCAAACCTACCAAAAAAACTTATACTTTTCGGTTCGGTTTGGTTTTGAATTTTAAAAAACCGATCAAATTTGGTTTGATTTTGGTTTTAATTAGAAAAAACCGAAAAAATCGAACCAATCCGACTATAGGAGTATCTATTTAAAATTTATTATTACATTATGTATATTTTTATACAAAGTTTCAAAAATTTAATGGTAAATATTAATAATTTGCACTTTTGTATAGTTCTGTACCTTTATGTTTTAGTTTGATTGGTAGTTTTATTTGGTTAAGTGTAAGAATCCATTTCGTATTAAAAATAATATATTTTTAATTGAGTCCTTAAATTATTCATTATTATTTGATTCAATTATCATCAATATATCTTGGTGAATAATAGATTTCTCAAATGGCAATTGATTTGATAGTGTCACGTTGAAAATGTAGTCTCCGAAATATGTGTTTGTTAGTGTATGTCTTATATTTAAGAAAAAACCGACAAATAACCGAAAAACTGACTAAACCCGACATAAACCGAATAAAAAAACCGACTTAATTGGTTTGGTTTTGTTCTAATATTTGAAAAACCGACTTACTTGGTTTGATTTCTTTTTAGGGAAAAACCGATCCAAACCGAACCATGAACACCCCTATTCAAAATTGCTTTTCAAATTCATTAGCCAAACACAAACTGTTTCTCACCAAAAGCACTTTTTAAAAAAGCACAGTTAAGAAAAGTACTTCTCAAAATAAACTGATTTTAGAAGGTTGGCCAAACGGGCTTTTAATATAACTAGTTGCTTTTGGACCAAAAAAAAAAAAGAAAAGGAAAAGATAAGCTACGGCTGACTATATTCATTCACTTGTTAGCATTTACATTAAGTTGGCTGTATTATTTCAAAGAATGAGTTAGGCATAAGAATAAATGTAAGTCACAAATTATCTAACATGTGCTAGTACCTAGCTAACTAATCGAACTAACTGTGTATCATATTTTATTTGATAATAAAAGGAACTTTAAATTAAAGACGAAAATTTAAAGAGAGTCATTAAATAAAAGGACCGATCTTGGCTATTCACTCCCAGGAGAAATTCAATAATAGCGTGGTCGTTCAAAAATAACTCAGTTTCAAAAGTAATCGAAATTTAGTCACTTTTCATGTAAAGATAAATCTGAGCGAAAACACTGTTCAAAACCCGAAAAATACGCCAGTATATTATGTTGGAGTTCCAGCATAAGTATACTTGAACTCCAACATATTATACTGGAGTTCCAGGATAAGTATGCTGGAACTCCAGCATAATATGATTGAGTTCCAACATAAGTACACTAGAACTCCATCATAATATACTGGAGTTCCAGCAAAGTATACCGGTTCAGTATAATATGCTAGAAGTTCATACACAAGTGCTCGAATCTCCAGTATATTATGCTGGAACTTTCTGTGTGTTGGAGTTCCAGCATAATATGCTGGAAGTTCATACACAAGTGCACCGAACTTCAGTATATTATGCTGAATCGGTATCTGGTGCAGCAAAATAGTAGCTATTTTTTATTGATTTAATGACAAATCCGAAAACTGGCTACATTGTAATATTTTTATGAAAATAAATAAGCAAATAAAGGAGGCCCAAGTACTCTAATAACTATCTAGAGTATACGCCACCGTATTGGTGCATGGAAGGATGATCTATTGCCTCTCGGAGGAACCTGCGTCAATCATTCAACAAAAGTAAATAAGGTGCTTTTTTTAAAGGTGGAGAGAATAGATTTTGATTCATACAGATAAGTGAATTTGTTTCCACCACAAGTGAATATAGATTCTTAGTGAAGGCCAATCGTAGTCCCTTGCAACAAAATAATTTAGACATCAATGATGGATTATTCTTACCATTCTTTATCTCAAAAATACGAGTAACAATTAAATTTGATTTGTGTTTTAAAGATATGTGATTTAGTTCAATACTAATTAATAATCAAGAAATAAGAAGCAAAGATGAAAGAGATTAGTGAATCAAACCAACGTAACTCAACAGTAGCGACCTCGAGACGGTGACCTCGAGACAGGCTAATAGCAACAAAATAAGATAAGTAAAGTAAGAACAGTAGAGCTAAAGGACAATGCTGATGAACAGTAGGTAAAAAGTAGAGAGTGTATTTTTTTCCAGTGATCAGATGATGTTACAAATGATTGGGGTCCCCTTTATCTAATAGGGAAACCCTAAATAAGGAATATTTCTATTTACATTAGGGAATATTCTTGATACAGCTGTCTAACCACCTAGTACGGAATCGTACAATCTTATTTCGGGATTTGTGTAATGATATTGGGGACGTGACAGGAATCTAGCTCATTCTGTTACAAACCCATAACAATAACATTTCGGGGTCGAGCACACTTGGCCCCGGTATTCCTCGAACTCCTATCTCCAGGCATTACACTCTGTCTTCGAGCTCGAGTCTGGTCCACAGGTTTCAAACTCGACGTTGCCCGGTCTCAGGCCTAGGACGGAACCTCGAGCCTGCAAATTAGGGGCATATGATTTTGACCGTATATAGATAGTCCCCGCGTTTCTTAGAATAAGATGATATGAAACGATTTGAACCTCGATCTTCCCGAGCCTCCTGTGATGACGTCATGCCTGTGACGTAGGTGTAAGCACGTAATTTTTGCCCTATGAGAATTACTCTCAAAAAATTCAAAATAAAATAATTTTTAGTTTGTTTGCAATTGTTGTGAATTTAGTATCATTTTTTTGTGTGTATGTTTATTTGTTAAATTAATAAAAAATAAAAAAATATGCCGCATTTGTATTTAGGATTTAATTCTACAATTAGGAATAATTAATTTTATCTTATAAAATAAAAATCACAAAAATAGGCATCTTTTGCATTTTTAGCCTTTAATGTCCAAATTGTGTGATTGTATTTTAA
>MU775349.1:10014-96365 GCA_026770625.1 Nicotiana glauca | reverse complement strand
ATATATATATATATATATATATATATATATATATATATATATATATATATATATATATATATCAGGTATATTCTGCATGTCATGTATATCATGTACACGTCCCAAAACTATGCACAACCAAGGTGCATATGCAAATGTGATCTCCAGAACATCTATTCGGACAAACTAGACTTTATAGTCTATATAAAAATTGTAGGTCTATATCTTACCGTTTCATAACATCTTGAATCACCCCCATATCAATTTTTTATAGAAAATTATGCTAAAATTACTAACAGAAGTACAGAGAGTATTTAAAAAACTGAAAATTTGGGCAGCACCTGCCCTGTAATTTACGATCGTTTCTTAGGTATATATCGACAAAACTAGATTTTGTTTCCTTCATAAGAGTTGTAGAGTTATGAAATACCTTTCCAGAAAGTCCTAGATCACTTAAATCGGAGCTATGTACAAATAGATATGTAGAAAATACTAGTAGATATCTAGTATAAAAACGAGTTTAGAAACTTACCAAGAGGAGCAACTTGATCTTCACCCAAAAACAAAAATTGCTTGTTGATTTAGTAGGAATCCCTAATTCTTCAAGAAAAATTCAGTGCTATGGAGGAGAGAGAGAGCTAGAGAGATTGTGAGATAGAGAGATAGAGAGCTAGGAAGATGGTCTTCCTTTTTTTTCCTTCAAGAATAAACCAAAACAAATGGGGATTGTTTTTTGATAGATATGAAAATAAAATTGTTCCCCAACTACTAAATAATCTTAGATAAATACAAAAGGGTGGAAATCCAAAAATGTAGTTATAAATTATATTTAATAACACATAGTCAAAAAAATATTAAGTGTTACATATAGCAACAACATAGAACTTCATTGCCAATATTAACACAACCTAAAGTAAAAAAAATTCATATATTGACCATTTCACATTTAAGAAGTGCAAAGTAAAATATTTCCTCATTATAAAAATGCTCAATCAAGAATGTAAATATTATAAAAAAATTGGGGTGTTACAATCAATATCCACAAGGAGATAATATTGGTTGGGAATTGGGTTTCTATCCAATCTAGCTATGCGTGTTGTTCTTAATTGCACTTCTAATCATGCTTTGTTTTGTTTCTATTCTACTTGTAATACTACTGAATGCTGTAAATAAAATAAGTGCAATGTTTTTGTTAGGGTTTTCTCAATTAATAAAAAGCACTAGGGAAGTGACTTACACCTAGGTGAGTATCTAACGGGGTATAAAACTTAGGACAAACTTGTTATAATTTGGATCATGATATAACCTAATTGGCATCATGATATAACCATTGCACATAATTACTCACTCTATAGCTCTCGGTAGTTTGAGTGACTTTGCCCTAATTGGCTTTCTCAAGCCCAATTGGGTGTTCAAACAATGCAAGCAAAATTGGCTTAGGTCGGGTATTACTATCTCTAGATTTAACCCTTTAATTGGGGCTATCAATCACTTGAATACACCCCAATTCCTTGTTAGCCTGAATTTCCAAGACTTAGTCTCTTTCTCAAGAAGAGTCTAAGTCATATAGGCACGAATCAGTGTTTTCAACCACCAATTCAATATTTAAAGCATGATTCAAGCTAAATATCATTAACCCACAAATAATTAAGTCCTAAAATGGAAGACCCATTAAATACCCATACTAGGGTTAGGTCACAACCCTAGCTAATGGGTTTACCTACTCATAATCAAGGTAGAAATTAAAGATGGAGATGAAATATAAGCCATAAAAGTTGATTACAAGAATAAAATCTAAGATTAATAGTTAAAGCTACTCTAAAATTACACAAAATAGCTAAGTACAACGGTTTACGTGCTCCTCAATACAAAAGGTGACCTAAAAATGTGAAAAAGAACTATTTATACACAACTAAAATTTTTGGACAAAAATACCCCTACGGAGGTTTCGCTGTCAGCAGAATACCGAGTGCCTCAGCGCTTGAACTTTCGCGGCCGCGCAAAAGCAAGCGCGGACAATGTATCTTCAACTTAGAACTGGGACTGGGCTAGGTTTCGCAGACAGCGTAAAAGAGGTCGCCTCAGCGTTATCTTCAACCGCGACTGCGTAATATGTTCGCGGACCGCGCCCTTCATTCGAGCTCAAAATTCCAGGCCTCTAAATCTCGTATTTCGCCCTCAGCGAAATTATCATCGCGGTCGCGTCAATTATTTCGCTGCCATGCTATTTCACTGTGGTCAGCGGTATCTATTGTACCCAAAATGCCTCTCTGAATCCAGTTCCGTTGTCAGCGCAATTGTGGTCGCCCCAGTGGTGGACCTTCTGTGGTCGCCCTTTTCCTCCGATGTCAGCGCTTTTATCTCAGCTTTGAACTTGTGCAGGTTTTACTCCTTTATGAGCCGGCTATTCCTTTCTTGCTTCATTTTGACCAAACACTACAAACAAGCACAATAAGTTAGTTTTCAGGAATACTTTTACATATTATTGATCCAAAACCAAAGCAAAAAGGAGCATAGGATAGGCTAGAATCCCTAGTTATCAACTCCCCCAAACTTAAGCTTTTGCTTGTCCTCAAGCAAACAAAGTAATTCCCACCTCCAAAAGGTAAAAGAAGAATTTTAGCTATTCTAAGGTGACTTCAGTAGGCATCACTTGGGACTAACAATTACCTTCTACTCAAATGCGTTATTAACTTACATACAACCTTTTTAGTACGATAGCCTTAGTGCGACACAAAAGTATCAAGAGTTGACTTAACTCATCAAGGAAACTCTTTCTACTGCATAGGTCATTGTGGAACCCAAACTAATGCTCCTCTGCTCTCCATAAGCAAACTTCACTTTGGATTGTAGCACTCAGAACAAGGATTGCGGAAAGGAACACTCATCTCTCTCAAAGAAAGGTCACAAGTCCGACTCTAAGTACCATAAGCTTGCCCCTTATGTGAATCACCACTAATGTAATCTCACTCGACTCGACATCATATAGGGCTTTTGTGGGAATGTAATGAAGGCTTTTGGTTCAAGGTAGGATATATCGGTCTATGAAGGTTTCACCTTTCCTTAAGCACTTCATTTTCTCATTTCGGCTCACACTTTCTTGACTCTTTGAGCCATTTTCTTCTTCCTTAGGGGACTAGAGAGACACACTGTCATTCTTTCTTGTTCATGTCAATCCTTTTCTCCTTCCTAATTATTCCAAGCCTTTCATCATTGCTTTTATTGAATCCTTTCTTCTTCTTTTTTACATTGTTCACTTTCGTTTTTATTTTTTTTGGCTTTTCGTTCTCGTTCTTTTTGCCTTCCCTTTTTTTTCATTTTGTACCTTTTATCAATTTTGCATTCCTCGTCTCTCCCTTCCCCAAAACATATACTTTTTTCAACTATGATAATGAAAGATCGGGTTTCTATCCAATCTAGTTATGCGTATTGTTCTTAATTGCAATTCTAGCCATGCTTTATTTTGTTTCTATTCTACTTGTAATACTACTGAATGTTGTAAATAATATAAGTGCAATGTTTTTGTAAGGGTTTTCTCAATTAATAAAAAGCACTAGAGAAGCGACTTACACCTAGGTGAGTATCTAACGGGGTCTAAAACTTAGGACAAACTTGTTATAATTAGGATTATGATATAACCATTGCACATAATTACTCACTCTATAGCTCTCGGTAGTTTGAGTGACTTTGCCCTAATTGGCTTTCTCAAGCCTAATTGGGTGTTCAAACAATGCAAGCAAAATTGGCTCAAGTCGGGTATTACTATTTCTAGGTTTAACCCTTTAATTGGGGCTATCAATCTCTTGAATACACCCTAATTCCTTGTTAGCATGAATTTCCTAGACTTAGTCTCTCTTTCTCAAGAAGAGTCTAAGTCATATAGGTACGAACCAGTGTTTGCAACCACCAATTAAACAATTAAAGCATGATTCAAGCTAAATATCATTAATTCATAAACAATTAAGCCCAAAAATGGAAGACCCATTAAATATCCACACTAGGGTTTGGTCACAACCCTAGCTAATGGGTTTAACTACACATAATCAAGGTAGAAATCAAAGATGAAAATGAAATATAAGCCATAAAAGTTGACTACAAGAATAAAATCTAAGATTAATAGTTAAAGCTACTTTAAAATTCCTCAAAATAGCTAAGTATGGTGGTTTATGTCCTCCTCAATACAAAAGATGACCTAAAAATGTGAAAAAGAACTATTTATACACAGCTGAAATTCCTGGATAAAAATACCCCTACGGAAGTTTCACTATCAGCAGAATACAAAGCATCTCAGCGCTTGAACTTTTGCAGTCGCGCAAAAGCAAGCGTGGACCGCCTTTCTTCAACTTGGGACTAGGACTGGGCTAGGTTCCGTGGATAGCGTAAAAGAGGCCGCCACAGCGTTGTCTTCAACCGGCCCCGCGTAATATGTTCTTAGACCGCGCTCTTCATTCGAGCTCAAAATTCCAAGCCACTGAATCTCGTATTTCGCCCTCAGCAGAATTATCATTGCAGCCGCATCAATTATTTCGCTGCCGCTATTTCACCACAGTCAGCGGTATCTGTTGTACCCAAAAATGCCTCTCTGAATCTCAATTCCGCTATCAGCGTAATTGTGGACGCCCCAGCGGTGAACTTTCCGCGGCCGCCCTTTTCCTCCGCTATCAGTGCATTTATCTCATCTTTGAACTTGTGCAGGTTTTACTCCTTTATGAGCTGGTTATGCCTTTCTTGCTTAATTTTGACCAAACACTACCAAGCACAATAAGTTAGTTTTCGAAAATACTTTTACATATTTTTTATCCAAAACCTAAGCAAAAAGAAGCATAAGATAGGCTAGAATCCCTAGTTATCAACGACGGATCCTGAAGATCACATCATTCACTACGTCACAGCAGTAAAAGGCAACGACCTATCAAAGGAACAAGTACTGTCAGTGCTACTAAAAAAGTTTGGTGAAATATTAACCGGAGGAGCCTTAACTTGGTACTCACAATTACCAGCACGGTCTATAACAACATTCGAGGAAATAACCGACAAGTTCGTCATCGCCCACGCCGGAGCTAAGAAAGCCAGAGTAAATGATATATTCTTCGTTAGGCAGTTGCCTGGCGAGGACTCAGGTACTTTTTAGCCCGGTTTAACAGGGTGAGAATGGGCTTACCAAATGTATCAGAAGGAATGGCGGTAGCAACTTTCCTAAATGGGTTGAACGGGAACGGATCAAGAGCGACAAGAAAACTATTAAGCAGACTCATGAAATACCCCCTCAAGGAAGAAATTCACAACGCCTATTGCACCAAGGTGAGAGCGGATGAAGACGACCTCAAAGATCCGATACAACGGTTAACTTCGGTTCAAGCATAGCCGAGGAAAGTTCGTCGTAGTAACGGTCAAAGAGATCAATCAGGACACCGAGACACGCACCAACCTTATATCAGAACAACCATCCCACCATCTCCCCGCCATGTGGAAGGCCATCTAGGCTGCATACAGGGACTCAACGGAACGAAAAAGGTATGCCTCCGCTCTTATCTGCTCATAATTTTTGTGTTTCTACTTCAGAGATAGTGTACGCACTGGAGAAGCTTGGCCCAAAAGTGAAGTGGCCGCAAAAGATGAAATCCGACCCAAGCACCCGAAATTCGAATATCCTCCATGAGTTTGATCAGGAGCGAGGTCACAAAAATGAGGACTGTATAGCCCTACGACAAGAGGTGGTGAACATGCTCCACCAAGGGAACCTAAAGGAACTGATGAGCGACAGAGGAAGAGCCGATTTCGGCCGCAGAAGAGAACAATACCAAGGCCCACCAAAGACGCCCTCTCCTGCCCGAACCATTCAAATGATCATCGGTGGGGTTGACAAAGCAACAATAAACCACATAAGGTTTACCACCACGCACAAGCTAAAGCAGTCAATCACCCACGAGCGATATGACGACCTCAAAGAAAGTATCATCTTCGATAAGTCAGATACCAACAGTTTGATCTTTCCTTACTCCGATGCTCTTGTCATTACTTTACGTATTTTAGATACTGATGTTAAAAGAATAATGGTAGACGACGGAAGTGGCACGTGTATTATTCACACTTGAGTTCTTGCACAAATGCGACTCGAGGACAAGATAGTACCATGCTGCATAACACTAACATGTTTTAACAATGCAGTCAAACGAACCTCAAGAGAAATAACGCTGCCCGTTCTAGCTAGGGGTGTCACCCTATAAACAACGTTCCATGTCATGAACCAGGACGCAGCTTACAACGCAATCATAGGACGATCATGGATACACGCCATGAAGGCTATCCCGTCCAGTTTGTATCAAGTAATCAAATTCCCTACCCTATGGGGGATATTTAGCATCCAAGGAGAATAGCGCACAGCCCAAGAATGTTACCATATCCCTCAAGATTGCACATTCACTCAACAGCTGAAAGGAAAAAACTCATAAGCATAGTAATTATTAAAGTTGGGGTCCGAACTCAATAATCAGAAAGACGTTATCAAGGACCCCGACGTCATGGAAACCAGGGATCAACAATAGAAGATCTCGATCCCGTCCAACTAGATAGCAGCAACAGTAACAAAAAGGCTTACATAGGCCATAAGCTCTCTGAGCCAGGTAAATTTCATGAGTTTTTAATCAATAATGCTGATCTGTTTGCTTTTTGCCACGCAGATATGCCAGGTATTCCGAAAAACGTTGCCACACACAAGTTGAACGTCGATCCCTTCTACCCCAGTACGACAAGTAAGAAGAAAATTCAATGCCGCAATCAACAAGTCCATCAGTGAGGAGGTGGATAAACTACTCGCTAATGGCTCCATCCGAGAATTGAAATATCCTCAATGGGTCGCTAATGTAGTTATGGTAAAAAAGAAAAATGGGAAAGGGCGGATGTGCATGGATTTCACATACCTAAACAAGGCCTACCCGAAAGACTCCTTTCCCCTACCTCATATCGATCAGCTCATTGACGCAACGTCAGGAATGGAGTTGTTGAGTTTCTTGGACACCTACTCAGGTTACAACCAAATCCTCATGGAGGAAGAAGACCAGGAGAAGACTACTTTCATCACCACTCAAGGAACGTACTGTTATTGAGTCATGCCATTTTGCTTAAAGAATGCGGGGGCGACTTATCAAATATTGGTAACCAAAATTTTCAAGGACCAGCTCGACAAAACTATGAAAGTTTACATAGACGACATGTTGGTCAAATCGAAAAGGAAGGAAGATCACATCGACCACCTGAAAGAAGCCTTCAAAATACTAAGGAAATACGGTATGAGCTGAACCCTGAAAAATGTGCCTTCAGCGTAACTTCAAGCAATTTTCTCGGGTCCGTGATGTCACGGAGAGGCATCAAGGTCAACCACAACCAAATCAAGGCCATTGAGGGAATACCAGAAGTGTTAACCAGCAAGAAACAGGTGCAAAAACTGACAGGTCGCATAGCTGCCCTGTCAAGGTTCATCTCGCGATCTTCTGACAAAATGCCACAAATTCTTTAACGTGCTCAAAAAGGACAACATGATCCAATGGAATGCATAATTCATTGAGGCCTTGAGAGAACTAAAGGCATACTTGTTATCTCCCCCGCTACTCACCAAAGCAGAACCCGTTGAACGTCTCCTGATACACACGGTCGTATCAGAGGTCACGGTAAGTGCAGTATTGGTCCGCGATGATAAAGGTACGCAATCTATGATCTATTATATTAGCAAAACTCTTGTCGACGCGGAAAAGAGGTACCCTTACCTCGAGAAATTGGGCTTGGTATTGGTCATAGCTTCACGAAAGCTTAGACCCTATTTTCAATGCCGCCCCATATCGGTGGTAACGACCTTTCCCCTATGAGGTATCTTGCATAAACCTGAGCTGACGGGGAGATTGGCCAAATGGGCCATATAATTAAGTGAGCATGATAAAACATATCAGCCGCGAATAGCGATAAAATCACAAGTACTCGCCGATTTCAGCACCAAAATAATAACCGAGGTTGAAAAAGAAATTTCTCGTACCTCATCTTGTCTACCCGACCTATGGTTTCTATACACCAATGGTGCATCCAACGCGTTAGGATAAGGACTAGGACTCGTACTCGAGGTCCCAACAGGCGAAGTCATTCGCCAATCCATACGATGCCCTGATATGACTAACAATGAGGGTCGAGTATAAGGCTATAATTGCAGGATTAAAGCTAGCTCTCAAATACGGAGCACAACGAGTCGTCCTTAGATGCAACTCATAACTCGTTGTCAACCAAGTCACCGGGACTTTCTAAATCAAAGAGTAGAGGCTATAGAAGTACCAGGCAGAAATTCATAAACTACTACCAGAGTTCGATGAATGGCGACTTGATCAGATATCTCGAGCACAAAACATCGAGGCGGACGGTCTCGCCAAGTTAGCAGTGGCCACCAAAAACATCACGAAGGAAAACGTGGTCACCCTCATCCACTCATCAATAGACCAGCTCAAGGTACACTCTATAAATTTGACTTGGGACTGGCACAACCGTATTATAACATATTTGTTGGAAGGAGTACTCCCAGCAGACAAAATGGAAGCCAAAAAGCTTCGAATGCAGGCGGCTAGGTATAGCATCATAAATCATGACCTATACAAAAGAACATTGGGAGGCCCCTTAGCGAAGTGCCTAGGGCTAAATCAAATAAGATGCATACTTGAGGAAGTACACGAAGGCCACTGCGGTGCTCATACTGGCAAATGGGCCCTCGTTAGATGCCTCATTCGAGCAGGTTATTATTGGCCCACGATGAAGAAGGAAGCTATCGTTTATGTCAAAAAGTGTGAAAAGTGCCAGAAATATGCTCCTATGATACACCAAGCGGGCGAGCACCTCCACACTGTTACATCGCCATGGCCTTTCATCAAATGGGGAATGGACATCGTCAGACCCTTCCCAGCAAGGCAAGGTAATGTACGTTTTCTTTTGGTTTCAATTGACTACTTTTTCAAATGGATAGAATCAGGTGTGTTCACCCAAATATGCGAATGTAAGTTTTCACATTCATATGGAGAAACATCATATGCTGTTTTGGCATCCCCAAAGAAATCAGCTATGACAACTGTTGATACCCAATTTTTTCCTATGTACTTTTATATGCAAAATACTTTCAAAATAACATGTACATGCATATATAAGCATGCCCAAGAGTGTTGGTATTTTCCCTAACTTTTAAAGATTTTAAAATCAACTGATTGTCTATTTTTAGTAGTACAAAATCCAATAATTATTCCTAAGATTATCATTTTGGTGAATAATTTATATCTATTCTCATATTTACACCAAAATATAATTAATGAAATTTTTGTATATTTTTAAAAATTTATTTGGCATTTTAAAAGCTAAATTGCATGTAATTGCAATTATAGCCCATTTTACGATTAATGGCATTTTATAATTATAAAATTATTTCCAGTATTTTTAGATTAATATTTATATAGTATTTTTTGGCTCAGTTTTTTTAATTTACTTTTAAAATAATTATTACTATTTTTATTTAAATAAAAAAGGGGAAAGTTGGCTATTTAATATTTAGCCCATTTCTATTTCAATTACAGCCACATTTCCTTTCAATTGTAACCTTAAATTGACCCCAATTCCGCCCCAAATTAAACCTAAATTACCCGACCCCTGAACCGATTTTAAAAACCTACCCGGCTCCCCTTTGATCCAGGTCGTTGATCATTTTAATCAACGGCCATATATTCCCCTTTCCTTTTTTAATTCCCAAACCCCCTTGACCTAATTCATTTCACCTGAGACGCCGCCTTTGAACCCCTTCGTCTCTCAAGCTCTCTCGAACTTCCCTGGAACCCTAATCGTCTCCTACCTTATTTCACCATGTTTCCACCAGAATCCATGGCGTTTCAGGCCATGGGTGGTCTGTACTCGCCCTTTTATAACGATTATACCTAAGCTATTCAAGGATGTGAAGCCTGACTTTGATGGTTCTCTTCAAGATCTTTTCAGATCCGTAGATCTATGACTTCTCCGGCCATTATTCCGGCATGTTCAAGCAATATGAGTCTTTTCGACTCAGGATCTCACTCTCCTCAAGACCTTTCTCATTTCTAGGGTTTTCTCTGCAACTCTAAGCCGTCTGAGGTTCTGTACTTGCTTATTCTTTTATATCTGGAACATGTCTGTGTTCTATTGAACTTTTTAAAGGTTTTCCCCAAATTCTCTTTTTCAAAATCATTTAATTTCGATTTAGGGTTTCCGAAAAGTTTCTTCAAAATATCTTTCTGATTCTTTTTGTTCTTTCTTCATGTGTGTTTGTCCGACTTCTTTTACTATGCATGTACTGTTCTTCTACTTTCTTTTCTCCTATGCTCACATGTTAATCTTTGCTATATGTGTTTACAATTGAGTTCTTTGATTTTGTTGGCGTTACTGGACTATGTTTATATTCTTACTAAGCATGATTCATCTGTTTTGCCTAAGTTTGTACCTTTTCTTCTAAACTTGTTTAAGTTCTAATTTTTTCTCAAACGTGTTCTCCATGCTCTTAACAGTGTATCTTGTCTGTTTTTTTTTTTCTCATAAGTCTTTGGAAAAGACTCTTGAGCCTCTATCAAGCGTCTTGCCTTCTCATCTCTATTGTCTGACTCAATTTGAAACCCTAGGATTCGGGGGTTCCTTGGCAATTTTGATCCTTGTGTGCGATTTAGGGTTCCTCTTTGGGACCCTGGACTCTCAGACTCCTCGTGAGTCTACAAATTGGACTTGTACCACTTTTTGCTTATGATTCTGAACCTCTCTTTAATTAAACTCTCTTCTAAATAATTTGACAATCCCTTCTTGATTTACATATTTGTGTGTTTTACATAAAAGGACACTGCTTTCAAAAAGGTTTTTACCAACTAATTGACTGATTCTAAAATCCTTTTAATAAGGCTGACGAGTTGTCACTGATTTTTCTTCAATCGAACCTCCTTTACCTTTATTGACTTGGTTCATTGAAATTGGACTTGTAATTTTGGTTCCATGGCTGCTTGATTGATTCCCTTGCCATATTTGACACAAACCGTGTACTACTGATTGTTTTCCTTAAATAACTTCTATGTATTTACCCCTTTTGTGCTACTTTGAAAGGTTTTAATTAAAATATTTTTCCTTAACTGGCTTTTACCCATTGAAATCAGAATCCCTCAACCAAAGGGAGACTGATTTCAATGATATATTCCTTGCCTTTCTTACTTGTTTCTCTGCACTATAAAAGGGACTGCCCTTCTGCACTTTTACACACGACTTCATTCTTCACACCACTAGTCTTTAAAATACTTGCACACTTGCAATACTGTTTTGAATTCAATACTCTGCTTTGCTTGGGATCTCTTGGAACTGCTTTGCTTGCAACTTGGTTTTTTCAAGACTACTATTTCACTTATTTCTTCTAAAATTGGTATGTTCTTATTTAATTTTTTTGCCTCACCTCTATGTGTTTACTTTATAGTTTCAGCATTCTTGTTTACTTTGCTGGTCATGTTTAGTGATTAAATTATGTATGTTCTTTCCTTGCATCTGTTTCTATTGTGAATCCCTACCCCCTATTCCCCTCTATGTGTCTGAGTTAAGTTTCTTGGCCTGGCAATATCCAAACAGGTCAGAACCTGATCCTCAATTGAACCTAACTCTTAAGATTTGGCTGACAATCTGGTCAAGGATGTGCAAGCATTCCCAATTGCTGGGCATGACCACCAGCCTCCCATGGCTTTCCCTAATTCTTCCCTATGCACTTACACTTACTCTTAGACTCTAAGTTCCTCTCCCCTCCTATGAGCCTTGCTTTGGGACCTTGAGTTCCCTCTAAACTTGGATATTTGAGGGCTGGCTCTTCCAGACAGTACTATAATCTAATTCTGCAATGTAATTGGGTGTAAGCACTAACTGGAGTTCACAAAGTGCCTTAGAACTTTGACACACCCAAAGGGTGAGAAAGGCTTTTGGAAATCCGATCCTAGAAGTTGGTTTATCTCATATTGTTAGACCTTGAGTCTGAATTAGGTTGTTTGGTTGTAGCCGGAATTTCTGATGTAATTTTTACTTTTTCGATTCATTTTGGTCTGTAATAATTTGTAATAACTATTGGGGATGGCTAGTGGAAAGGGATGGGAATGATTGTATGCAAAGGGTAGATAACTTGCCTATAGGATTTTCTAATTCCTGCTTTCACATAGACAGCATGCCTATAGGTTACCTATAAACTTCTGCATTCTCATCTTAGATAACTTGCCTATAGGATTTTCTAATTCCTGCATTCACATAGACAGCATGCCTCTAGGTTATTTATAAATTTCGGCATCTCTGCAAATAGAAATCCTGGCTCTAAGTCTCTGCATTTTTGCATATAGAAATCATGATCATAGTTTTTTTTCACTTTTGCATATACCTGTCATTAGGCAAACAATCATAGGTCTAATAATAATCAACTTCATTCTAGATACCATGTCTATAGGACTCCTACACTTACGTAATTATTTTATAATCAACAACGCTTAGAAACCATGCCTATAGGAGTAATCAATTGAATCAGCTTCTTATATTTCATCTATAAGTCTAAAGCCAGTCATAAGGTCGTTTAAAATCTACCGATCTTTTATTTATAAAATTAGCAATCCTTACTTTAAAAGCAGTACGCTCTATTTGATATCATGCCTATAGGTCTCACTCAGGTAAACCATTAGGTGATTAATTAACTGTATCAGTTTTGATAAACTATAACTAGATCAGGCCTAATTCGGACTTCTCATCTGAGAAACATGTGATAAATCAGCCTATCCTAACGCTTTAATTAATTTAGACCATAACCAGTATTTGAAGTCATGCTAATATATTTGCCTTTAAGTGAGGAGGCTTGTTTGAGCCGTAACTGCTGTTTGCTTTTTCCCTATTTTCTTATGTGTTTTGTTTGTCGCCTAGACTTTTATCCTTTTTAAAAACTCTGAAAGGCCCCAACTCCCTCCCCTTTAGGATTAGTAGTCTCAATGCGTCCGGGACTGATAGGATCAGGATGGGTAATAGCATGCCATAAGTAACGATACTATTTCGCGCTTTAATATCTTAAGGGGGTGGGAAAGGGTAGACATGGATATGATGATCACACGATAACACCATGCGTATAATTGGTTACCGGCTGTTGCGTGGATGATCCATGTTATTTATAAACCTAGGACCCCCCCCCCCCATCCCTCCTTATGTACTTACGTTCTTATTTTCTTTAAACTACTAGTTTCCAGTTCTTTAAACTTTGTATTTCGCTTTAAATCATTTAAAAACTCTTTGAATTTCCAGCATTGTTTTCTTTCTTTCAAATTTCCGCCATTTCACTTCTTTGTCTGATTGCTTGTACTCGTTACTTGATCCCCATTTTTCTGCACTTATATATTCTTTTAAAACAACTATGAAACCACCTATTCCCTAACTTTAGCATGTTTGTTTAACCGTTATACATTCCCTACTTGTAATCGTTATGTGGAAGTTGTTTTGCATGTTTACTTGTTTTTTTAAAGTCACAATTGTAGCATGGCTGGGAACCACACTAGTAGATCTTGGGGGGTGCCTAACACCTTCCCCATGAGATAATTTCAAGCCCTTACCCATTCTCTGGTTCTTCTTCTCTTTTAATTTCTTAGTGTCCTAATGCACTTAATCATTAGGTGGCGACTCTTCTAAATCTCAAACCCAAATGAATAGATTTGTCTGCCCAAATGTCGTAAACCCGATTTCCCTTTAGAAAAAGGGGGCATCGACAGCATGGCGACTCTGCTGGGGATTTCTTTAGGATTTTACCATTTCATGTTGCTCGTGACTTTATTGCTTCTTTATTGCCTTTATTTAATGTCTTTATATCTTTTCTACTACGAAACTGACTTGGCTCTTTGTTTATTTTCTTTAATGCTTTCTTTTACCGCTTTCCTTCAATACTATTATAATTATGAGCAACTATTGTAATCATTACTTTATGAACATGAAACTGTACATGAAATTTGTTAATTATTGTGTTGCATTTTTTTAACATCATATTCCACTCGTGCCAAACGAAATACCATAGCAACACTTACAATGAGTGGTTGGGCCCTTCCAATATTATCACCCCCTAAATTTGACAAAGGCATATTTGCGGTAAAACTAGCCGATTAGCGGTGCCGTCTACAGTTCCGCGCCTTTCCCTCTTGAGTTGCCCGCTCAAGGGTATCAATTATAATACCCATAGAAACCATTTCTCTTTAAATTGCGCATGCAACATGGTCAAACTTAGTCGACTCAGTTATATTGTCTGCATAATGACTCTTTAAGATAGCCTTGTCCAAAGTCCACTGGGTTTCCTTGAAACCCAAGCGGACACTACCATATTCTGTGCATTTATTTAGAGAACTAAATGCTTCTTATGCTAATTATTGATGTTAAATAATCGAGTCCAGTGGGGGAAAAGGGCCTAACTTTTTATTTTGCAGAAAATGAGGCACGAGGTCCCCAGATTCGGCATGATCACCAACATCCAGCCTAAATTGCTGAATTGGTGGGGAGATCTTCATTCCAGCGATCAATCTCTTGTTAGAAAGTATCTGGGAAACCTGCCTTCTCTCCTAGACATTCAACCTAACAACAAGATCATAGAAGCTGCAACTTTATTTTGGGACTGTGATAGATCGGTGTTTCGCTTCGGGGACATAGAAATGACACCTTTACTCGAGGAAATAGGAGGACTAGCTGGGATACCATGGGAAACTCCGGGTTTGCTAATTCCAGAAAATCGTAAGGGTAGGGGTTTTCTTAAGATGATGGGTGTATAGAAGAATCCCAACTTGACGTGTTTGGAGAAGTCTTACATTCCCTTTGACCATTTGTATGAAAGGTACGGCCATAGCAAATCATACCATACCTATCCGGACGAATTCGCCCTCACCTCATTGGGGCACATTCACCGAAGGGTATTTGTGTTTATGTTCTATTTGTTGGGGATGATAGTTTTTCCAACAAAGAAAGCAAGAACCATGGTCACTAAAACCTTAATGGAAGGAATTAACGGGCAGCCATTCAACCTTGTGCCAATGATAGTTGCAGAAATATACTGAGCCCTAGAAAGATGTCAACAAGGGGCCAAACATTTCGAGGGGTGTAATTTGCTACTGTAACTATGGCTCATGGAGCACCTCCAAAGGGGTGAGTACCGGCAAGAAATCCATCGTAGAGACTGGGACGATCATATCGCTTTCATCACCCAAAGTGGATGAATTTTATGCCCAACATGTTCGCCCAACTAGAAAATGCTAGGGAGTGGGTCGAACTCTTCGATGACCTTACTGAAGATCGGGTGCAATGGATATTTGAGTGTTTCCCTACTGAAGAATTCATCATACGGTCTAAAGATACGCTATTTCTGATACTGATCAGTTTAAGAGGGACCTACCCATATGTCCCTATCCGAGTTATGAGACAGGTAGGTAGAAAGCAGGTTATACCAAGGGTCGACAAGATAAGCCATTTTCGAGCCGACTTCCAGGGAGGTGCCAGGCTCAGCATATGTGGCATTGCAAAATTGTCTTGGGAAGAGACACCATCGAAACAGATCGCTACCATGCTGGTTGTACTCCACACTATCTAGGCTAGCTGGAAGACAATCACATTAACTTGGTCAGCCCGGATTTGTTCGAGGTCACAGGATCATTGATGAAAAGGATGAAGCACAAGTAAAGTACAACCAACTGCGCAAGAGGATGAGAGAGTGTGAAAATGAGCACCGTGAAATACAAGAAGCCAATCAAAAGCTATTTGGAGAATGGAAAGATATGGCTGTTAGTGCCAACAAACGACTGATCTATTTGGATCGGGGCATAGTGGAGCGGGAAAAGAAGTTTCTGAAGAGGGTTAAAGATTGCCGGGTTGCTGAAGGAAATGAATGCGGACATCTGGCGAGGGCCTACTTGTTGCTGGGATTGCGCGAGCTGGGAGAACTGTACGAGGGAGCCAACATTGCCGAGTCTGGGGAAGGTCATTCTGGGATCAAGTAGATAGGAGTTTATTTTTGCTTTACAAATGTAATAAGGACTATGGCCACTAGTGACATTTTTACTTCCTGTTATTTAGTGCCGTTTTTTGTGTTATTTTTTATCAATAAAACGAGGCATTTAGCATTCTAAGTTCTCCAAATTTACTTGTCGCTAGTCCTACCTCGGGCACAACGAGGTCCCCAAAATTAGGACACGCTTTATATTTCCTGCACTACGTGTTTAAACATCGCAACATTCTTTCCCCTATAATCCCTACTAACTCGTTACCTTTTTTACTTTTGCTTATTCCTCTCCAAAAAGTTAGTTCGTGCACTCTGGCATCGTCATCATATTCCACAAGATCCAAGAGTCCTCCTCCTCCGAGTCCTATCAGAAACAAGAACAAGGGAAAATGGAAGATTTGAGCAAAAAGGAGAGCTCAATTGAAATGGTAGAGACTCCTCAGGGTTTTTAGGTTTCCAAGGAAAGTTCCTCCCAGCTCGAACATAAGTTATTGAAATTTCAGGAAGAACTGGACCAAGTTCGGAACTTTGCAAGCTTGTCATTTTCCTTCACTACCCCGGATATCAGCTTCCTTAACACTCAAAATCCCACACCTCCTCAAAACATCCCGAAACCATAGAACCAATCCACTCCCCATCACCACTGCAACACATGCCACACTTTGAGCAATACCCCACTGCTCATCCCTGAACCACTAAAGTCCACAAATGATCATCACCACAACACCCTCATCTATGTGGAAACCATACCACACCCCATTCAGCCTGCCTTGAGCACACCTGAGTCTGATGACAAAGACTTTCTTATCAAGAATCTGGCCGCATAACTCAAGAAGCTGACTAGGCGAGTTTAGGGTGTTGAAGGAAGCAAGGGGATCGAGGGACTGAATTACGAAGACCTTTGCATTCAACCAGATGTTGAACTGCCCGAAGGGTACAAATCTCCTAAGTTTGAAATGTTTGATGGTACAGGGGATCCCAGGGTACACTTGAGGACATACTGCGACAAGTTGGTCGGAGTAGGGAAAGATGAGAGAATCCTAATGAAGATTTTCATGAGAAGCCTTAAAGGAGATGCTCTGTCTTGGTACATTGGCCAAGACCCCAAGAAGTGGTCAAACTAGGTTGGTATGGCGTCCGACTTCATGGACAGGTTCAGTTTCAACATGGAGAATGCACCGGATGTGTTCTACATTCATAATTTAAAGAAGAACCTACAGAAACGTTTCGCGAATATGCCACTCGTTGGAGGTCAGAGGCTGCTAAGATTCGACCTACTTTAGGGGAAGAACAGATGAACAAGTTTTTCGTCATGGCTCAGGATCCACAATACTACGAAAGACCGATGTTGATCGAGAACCATAAATTTTCTGACATCATCAGGCTTGGAGAAAGGATTGAAGAAGGCATCAAAAGTGGTATTGTCACTAACTTTGAAGCTTTGCAGGCCACCAACAAGGCTCTACAGTCCGATGGTACATCCAAAAAGAGGGACGTAAGTGCCGTAATAGTTGCATAGAGAACCAAATCACTAGTCAAATATCAAACCTACCCGATATTTCCACTTACATATCAACCCACTACAAATTTCCAAACACCCGCACCTTCCTACCAAGCTCCACCACCTACCTATCAATCACCTCCACCTCCCACATACTAACCTACTTCACCCAGATATTCCCAACCCGCACAAGTTTGCCAAGCCTACAACACTCAACTATCCCACTATCAATCACTTCCCCCATGTCAAAACTTTCCTAGACCCCGACCAAATTTCAACCGCAGACCTCCCAAACAGTATACTGCCATTGTTGAACCAATTAAACAGCTATACGAAAGGCTCAAAGCTGTTGGTTATGTCACCCTTATCCCTGCCATAACTCCTTAAAACCCTTACCAATGGATTAACCCAAACAAAACCTGTGCATACCATTCTGGCATGAAGGAACATACTATTGATGAATGACCCTCCCTGAAGGACAAAATCCAGGCTCTAATAGACAACAAAATCACTGTAGCAAAGGAGCCTACTCCGAACATCCGCAACAACCCTCTACCAGACCACAAGGTTGTAAGTGTTCATATAATTAAAATAGAAGACGATTGGGATCCCAAAGGATCAATCGGATTGATCACGAAAGGTGATGATCCAAAGAAACCAACAGTCACTCCTAACCCGATTGTGGTCCAAATTCAGCCTTCTGAAGATGCTGAGGTGAACATGTCCATACCGTTTGAGTTTGAAACACCAGCCTCCGGTAAAACACCAATCGCGGTCGAGGTTGGGTCCCCAAAAGCGCCTGAGCCCTTTGAAGTTGTTGTATTACCTTCCAAGGCAAAAGTGCCTATTCCAGTAGCAATGACAGTCATAACATCGTTCCACACAAAAGCTATACCGTGGGATTACACAGTCGAGGCAAGAAGAAAGGGAAAAGCCAAGTTTGGGGAAACAATTGCAGCGCAGGGTATGACAAGAACCGGCAGAGTTTATACCCCAGAACACTTAGCTGAGTCAAGTAAGCAAACCTCTGGTTGACAAACCATCAATAAAACTAGACCCGGTGATCTCTGGAGAAAGATACAAGCCAAGGAATACTCGGTCATTGACCAGCTGAAAAAAACACCGGCACAGATTCTATCTTGGCTTTATTACAAAGTTCTGATGCACACAAGAATGCCTTGTTGAAGGTATTAAGTGAGGCATATGTACCAATCAACATCACTGGAATACTCGCCTTGTATCTTTATTACAAAGATACAAGCCAAGGAATATTCGGTCATTGACCAGCTGAAAAAAACACCGGCACAGATTCTATCTTGGCTTTATTACAAAGTTCTGATGCACACAAGAATGCCTTGTTGAAGGTATTAAGTGAGGCATATGTACCAATCAACATCACTGGAATACTCGCCTTGTATCTTTATTACAAAGATACAAGCCAAGGAATATTCGGTCATTGACCAGCTAAAAAAAACACCGGCACAGATTCTATCTTGGCTTTATTACAAAGTTCTGATGCACACAAGAATGCCTTGTTGAAGGTATTAAGTGAGTCCTATGTACCAATCAACATCACTGGAGGAGAAATGGCAAACATGGTAAGCCAAGTGTTGGAGAGTCATAAAATCACCTTCCACGAGGATGACCTGCCACCGGAAGGATTAAGTCATAACAAGGCATTGCACATCACTGTGCAGTGCAAAGATTATTTCATTACCTGGATTCTGGTTGATGGAGGGTCCAGTCTTAACATTTGTCCTTTGGTAACACTCAGAACATTGGGAAAGAGGCTGCATAAAATCAAGGATGGGGCCATCAACGTCAAAGCTTTCGACGGATCTCAAAGGTCCACAATTGGGGAAATTAGCCTACATTTACAGATGGGGCCCACTTGGTTTGATATTGATTTTCAAGTGATAGACGTGCCAGCTTCTTACAATCTACTGTTGGGACGACCATGGATTCATTCCGCTGGGGCTGTGGCATAAACACTACATCGGGCAGTGAAATTTGAATGGAATCACTAGGAGGTGATCATTCATGGTGATGGTAGCAACCTCATATATAACCGCCAGACCATTCCAGCAACTGGAGGAAGAAGAAGATAAGGTGGGGAAACCTACCACCACATCGAGCGGGTCAACACAGTCGACAAAGACAAATGGTGGGATAACAAAATTGAAAGCATACTGAATTAGAGCGGATATGAACATGGCAAAGGACTTGGCAAAAACCTCCAAGGAATCGCTAAGCCTATCAAGCTCAATAAGCATGGTACCACCTTCGGGTTGGTGTATGAGTATACCTGGGAAGAATTCAAGGACTGGTCGCCACCATGGCGCGGCCTTTACTATCCATTAGAGCAACTGATACCCCATCTGGAGCAGACTTTTCAACCAGCCGAAATCATCTATGGGTCAAAAGAAGAGGAAGCATTAGCAGCAATGAGGAATTTGTTCCTGGAAAAAGATGATATGGACTGTTGTGTCATTTTTGAGGAGGATGAGGAGGAAGGCCCTTCTATACAGGCTGTAAACAAAGGGGCACACCTCAACAACTGGACTTTCAGAACCACCAGAGTTCGACGTGCCTCGAGGTAGCAAGGCTGAACAAATCATTACGCACTAGCTTGCTTTATTAAGTTTATTTACCTTTCGCATTTTTCTTTTTTCGCAAGAAAGAGCTCCAATGTTCAAAAACACTTATGGAATTTATTAAAGTATTTCAATTTTCTTACGAATCTCTCTCTTATTATTTTCTCTCATTACTTTACTCAAACAGCATTACTATTACTTATCTCGATAAACCAACGACTGTGACATGCAACGAAACAACGCAACAAACAAACATAGATTCAGAGGAAGATGATATACTCGAAGAAATTGTTAAGGAAGTTGAGAATTTTGAGAATAGGCCTAAGTCCAACCTGGACAAGACTGAGATCGTCAATCTGGAAGATGCAGAGGACATTAAAGAAACACGAGTCAGCGTTCATTTGTCACCGTCCGAGAAGGAAGAGTATACAAAATTTCTAAGGTAATATCAGGATATATTCGCATGGTCATATGACGACATAACTGGTGTAAGCACGTCCATTGTGGCTCACAAATTACCGACTGATCCCGCTTGTCCGCCTGTGAAATAGAAGCTCGAAAAGTTCAAGCTAGACATGAGTTTGAAAATTAAGGAGGAAGTCACTAAGCAGGTCAAAGCTAAGGTCCTCAGGGTTGTAGAGTATCCAACATGGTTAGCCAATATTGTGCTAGTACCGAAGAAGGATGGGAAGGTCAGAATTTGCATCGACTACCGAGATCTCAACCGGGCTAGTCCAAAAGATGACTTTCCTTTGCCGAATATACACGTCTTGATTGACAACTGCGCCAAGCATGAGTTGCAGTCACTCATTGATTGTTTTGCTGGGTACCGTCAGATATGGATGGATGAAGAGGATGCTGAGAAAATGGCTTTTCATTATGCCGTGGGGGATGTATTGTTACAAAACAATGTCATTTGGGTTAAAGAATGCAGGGGCCACCTACATGAGGGTCATGACCACCATTTTTCATGACATGATACACAAGGAGATCGAAGTGTATGTAGACGACGTCATCATTAAGTCCAAGAGGGCCGCTGACCACGTGGAAGATTTGAGGAAATTCTTCAATAGACTGAGAAGGTACAACTTGAAATTGAATCCTGCGAAATGTGCATTCGGGGTTCAATGGGAAAGTTACTCGGGTTCATTGTGAGCCGTCGAGGGATAGAATTGGATCCATCAAAGGTCAAAGCTATTCAAGAATTGCCGCTGCCAAAGAACAAGAAGGAAGTAATGAGCTTCTTGGGAAGACTTAACTACATCAGCCGGTTCATAGCTCAGTCCACTGTCATTTATGAGTCGATCTTTAAGATGATGAAAAAGGACGCCGCCACCAAATGGACTGACGATTGCCAGAAAGCCTTCGACAGAATCAAGGAGTACCTGTCAACATTGCCGGTCTTGGTTCCATCTGAACCAGGTAGACCCCTACTACTCTACCTTGCAGGATTTGATGGAGCGTTTGGTTGTGTTCTAGGGCAGCATGACAAAACAGGGAGAAAAGAGCAGGCCATTTATTATCTTAGCAAGAAGTTCACCCCGTACGAGGCCTGGTATTCTCTACTAGAGCGCACCCTGTTGTGCTCTGACTTGGGTAGCTCATAAGTTGAGGCACTATTTCTGTGCTTACACCACGTATCTCATATCAAGAATGGATCCATTGAAGTACATCTTTCAGAAGCCCATGCCCACCGGCAAGCTGGACAAGTGGCAGATCCTGCTGAGTGAATTTAACATTATCTACGTAGCCCAGAAAGTAATCAACGGACAGGCCCTAGCGGATCACCTTGCTGAAAACCCTGAGGATGGAGAATACAAGCCTCTAAAGACGTATTTTCCTGATGAGGAGGTATCCTTCATGGGAGAGGACATTGCAGAGTCCTATGACGGTCGGAGGATGTTTTTTGACGGAGCAGCAAATTTCAAAAGAGTTGGCATAGGAGAAGTCCTAGTATTATAAATCAGCCAACATTATTCGGTATCCGCCAAGCTCAGGTTCCCATGCACCAACAATATGGCTGAATACGAAGCTTGCATCTTAGTGCTCAAGATGGACATTGACATGAACGTCCAAGAATTGCTAGTGATTGGAGATTCGGATTTACTTATACATCAGGTCGATAAGAATGGGCAACCAAGAACTCCAATATACTCCCATATTTGCATCATGTACAGGAATTGAGAAAGAGTTTTACAAAGACAGAATTCCGGCATGTCCCCAGAGCCCAGAATGAGTTTGCCGATGCATTGGCCACCCTATCATCTATGATTTAGTATCCAGAAAAGAACTTCATAGACCCTATTCTAGTGAAGATTCATGATCATCCAGCTTACTGTGCTCATGTCGAGAAAGAGGCAGACGGAAAGCCTTGGTTTCACGACATCAAGGAATTTTTAGCCAAAGGAAAATATTCAGAGCTTGCAAATTCTACTCAGAAGCGCACACTTCGAAGATTTTCTAATAATTTCTTCCATAGAGGAGGAATCCTATATAGGAGAACTCCAGATTTAGGTTTGCTAAGGTGTGTGGATGCAAAGGAAGCATCCAAACTGCTAGAGGAGATTCATGCCAGGACCTGTGGACCACATATGAACGGTTTCGTCTTAGCCAAGAAAATACTCCAGGCGGGTTACTTCTGGATGACTATGGAGACAGACTGCATCCAGTATGTTCGAAAGTGCCACCGCTGTCAGATCTATGCAGACATGATAAAAGTGCCTCCAAATGAGCTTAATACAAAAAGCTCGCCATAGCCATTCGCCGCAAGGGGGGTGGATGTTATCGGACCAATCGATCCTACCACATCAAACGGGCATAGGTTTATCCTAGTAGCAATTGATTATTTCACCAAATGAATTGAAGTAGCATCTTACAAAGTAGTAACCAAGAAAGTTGTGGTAGACTTTGTTCGTGATCATATCATTTGCCGATTCGAGATTCCAGCATCAATCATTACTGACAATGGTTCCAACCTCAATAGTGATTTGATGAAATTCATGTGTGAATCCTTCAAGATCAAACACAAGAATTACACAGCTTACAGGCCTTAGATGAATGGAGCAGTAGAAGCCGCCTATAAGAACATCAAGAAGATACTGAGAAAGATGGTAGAAAAGCATAAGCAGTGGCATGAGAAGCTGTCATTTGCTTTGTTAGGGTATCTCACCACAGTCCGCACATCAACTGGTGCAACTCCCAATATGTTGGTTTATGGCACGGAAGCGGTCATCCCCGCCGAGGTAGAAATTCCATCCCTAAGAATCATACACGAAGCAGAGATCGATGATGCAGAATGGGTAAAGAGTCGTTACGAACAGTTAGCCCTCATAGATGGTAAGAGAATGAACGCAGTTTGCCATGGTCAACTTTACCAGAGCAGAATGATCAGAGCCTTCAACAAGAGAGTCGGACCAAGAAGCTTCACACCAGGGCAGCTGGTGTTAAAAAAGATTTTTCCACATCAAGATGAAGCCAAAGGGAAGTTCTCCCCTAACTGGGAAAGTCCATACATGGTTCATCGGGTTCTAATATGAGGAGCCCTTATACTTGCAGAAATGGACAGAGAAGTTTGGCCAAAACCGATCAATTCAGATGCAGTCAAGCGATACTATGTGTAACCATTTATGATCTTATTATGTAATATGAACTGCGTCTGACCTGATTCCCATTTAAGAGGGGATATCTAGGCAGCCTTATGGGTTCGGTCACAATTCAATAAAAAATTTATTTACCCCCACAATTGGAAATTGGGGCAGAATTTTGAGGAGGACCCTCAAAATTTCGGAGTAACGTCAGCCGATCATTGCAATTAGCCGTCATAAGCATCAACCCACTAAACTGGGGCATAATTTTGAGGAGGATCCTCAAAATTCCGTAGCAAGAAAGGTCGCAATGTCTTGAACCACGTCGCGGTCGTTGGTTCATCTAAAAGATATTTCTTAAATATATATACATATATCATACCTTTAACAAAACTCATGCACGCTGCCCCAAGGGTACCTACAGTATCACCATAAACAGAGCCGAGCCAATCAAGCGAAGCCAGCAGGAACGCGAACTAACTGGTCCCTTTACAAAACTCACGATTTTTCTTTGAATGCAGGCACCCAAGTCACAAATCATCACATACATTTATACACTCGTACTTTTAGAAATACAACCCTCGAAATTATTGCTTCACAACCAATATCCATACACGATGTCCCCAACAGCCACAAATCGCAATCGGCAACCAGCTATCCACTATTAGCTAAGAATCTCTCACTACTATTCATCTCTCATCTTTTGCATAAGGCTTCCGAGGTTAAGCTCTACCTCTATTTGCATTCCTTGCATTGCATAAGGCTACTATTCTGCCTTCCAAGAATAAGCTCTGTCTCCAAAATTGCATAAGGCTACTATTCTGACTTCCGAGGTTAAGCTCTACCTCTATTTACATTCCTTGTATTGCATAAGGCTACTATTCTGCCCTCCGAGACTAAGTTCTGTCTCCATAATTGCATAAGGCTACTATTCTGCCTTCTGAGGTTAAGCTATACCTCCATTTGCATTCCTTGCATTGCATAAGGCTACTATTCTGCCTTTCGAGACTAAGCTTTGTCTCCATATTGCATAAGGCTACTATTCTGCCTTCCGAGACTAAGCTCTGTCTCCATAATTGCATAAGGCTACTATTCTGCCTTCCGAAGTTAAGCTCTACCTCCATTTGCATTCCTTGCATTGCATAAGGCTACTATTCTGCCTTCCGAGACTAAGCTCTGTCTCCATAATTGCATAAGACTACTATTCTGCCTTCCGAGACCAAGCTCTGTCTCCATCATCATCGGCTGAAATATCGCCATTTTTATTTTTACATCGGATGAAATATCGCCATTTATATTTACACTTTACATCGGCTGAAATATCGCCATTTTTATTATTTACATCGGCTGAAATATCGCCACTTTTATTTACGCTTTACATCGGCCAAAATATCGCCATTTTATTTAAGTCTTGCATAGGCTGAAAGATCGCCACCTTCTGCATTTTTCACGGGCTGAAAGATTGCCAAATTGTCCAAAGGCGTCATTATTCGGAGGCACCATTTTCATAGCCCGAGAACGCCATGTTATGGCCTGAGGACCTCATTTTATCTTTTGCATATCATTATCCAAAGCCATCATAGTTCGTAGGCATCATTCTCACTGCCCGAGAACATCATTTTATAGCCTGCGAATCCTTTATTGTACGCTTCATGGCCCAGGACGTCATCCTAACCATCCAAATACAGCATTCATGGTCCAACGGGAACTTGCATCATGTTTAAATTTACGCACAATATATGTTGGTATTATTAATTTGCAGGTACACCGGCTAGCAACGACCGTCTAAGCAGAAGCAATCCCGCTCCAATTCCTGCAACCTATCAGGCTCTGACCATCCTTCTCAACCTGAACAACGCGTCCGCTTTTTGAAAATCTCTATCGGCATATTCTGCCAATGGGTCCTGAACTACATATGGCCTGATTCCTGTAAGACCAGGGATATGTAGGCAGCTCAGGAGCTAGAGCTCGGTCAAAATTCTTCAAATCGTTTCATTCGATCAAAATTGGTCATTATATCTTTACCCGATAACTCTTTCATCCTTCCCGCGTAAAGAGGGGTAGCTGTTGATACCTAATTTTTTTCTATGTACTTTTATATGTAAAATACTTTTAAAATAGCATGTACATGCATATATAAGCATGCCCAAGAGTGTTGGTATTTTTCCCTAATTTATAAAGATTTTAAAATTAACTTATTGTCTATTTTCAACAGTACAAAATCCAATAATTATTCCCAAGATTATCATTTTGGTAAATAATTTATTTCTATTCTCATATTTACACCAAAATATAATTAAGGTGATTTTTTAAAATTTTTACAAATTTATTTGGCATTTTTAAAGTTAAATTGCATGTAATTACAATTATAGCCTATTTTACGATTAATGGTATTTTATAATTATAAAATTATTTCCAGTATTTTTAGATTAATATTTATATAGTATTTGTTGCGTAAAATTTTTTAATTTACTTTTAAAATCATTATTACTATTTTTATAAAATAAAAGAGGAAAATTGGCTATTTAACATTTAGCCCATTTCTATTTCAATTACAGCCTCATTTCCTTTCAATTTTAACCTTAAATTGACCCTAATTCCGCCCTAAATTAAACCTAAATTACCCGACCTCTGACCCGATTTTAAAAACCCACCCGGCTCCTATTTGATTCAGGTCGTTGATCATTTTGATCAACGGCCATAAATTTCCCTTTCCTTATTTAATTCCCAAACCCCCTTGACCTAATTCATTTCACCTGAGACGCCGCCTTTGAGCCCCTTCATCTCTCAAACTCCCTAGAACCTCCCTGGAACCCTAATCGTCTCCTACCTTATTCCACCGTGTTTCCACTGGAATCCATGTCAGCTCAGGCCATGGGTGCTCTGTACTCGCCCTTTCTCACTATTAGACCTAAGCTATTCAAGGCTATGAAGCCTGACTTCGATGGTTCTCTTCAAGATCTTCTCGGATCTGTAGATCTATGGCTTCTTCGGGCATTATTCCGGCATGTTCAAGCAATATGAGTCTTTTTGACTCAGGATCTGACTCTCCTCAAGACCTTTCTCATTTCTAGGGTTTTCTCTGCAACTCTAAGCCATCTGAGGTTCTGTACTTGCTTATTCTCTTAGATCTGGAACATGTATGTGTTCTATTGAACTTTTTAAAGGTTTTCCCCAAATTCTCTTTTTCAAAATCATTTAATTTCAATTTAGGGTCTCCGAAAAGTTTCTTCAAAATATCTTTCTGATTCTTTTTGTTCATTCTTTATGTGTGTTTTTCGGACTTCTTTTACTACGCATGTACTGTTCTTCTACTTTATGTTCTCCTATGCTCACATGGTAATTTTTGCTATATGTGTTTACAATTGAGTTCTTTGATTTTGTTGGCGTTACTGGACTATGTTTGTATTCTTATCAAGCATGATTCATCTGTTTTGCCTAAGTTTGTATATTTTCTTCTGAACTTGTTTAAGTTCTAATTTTTTCTCAAACGTGTTCTCCATGCTCTTAACTGTGTATCTTGTCTGTTTGTTTCTCGTAAGTATTTGGAAAAGACTCCTGAGCCTCTCTCAAGCGGCTTGCCTTCTCATCTCTATTGTCTGACTCAATTCGAAACCCTAAGATTTAGGGGTTTCTCTGCAATTTTGATCCTTGTGTACGAGTTAGGGTTCCTCTTTGGGACCCTTGACTCTCAGACTCCTCGTGAGTCTACAAATTGGACTTGTACCACTTTTTGCTTATGATTCTGAACCTCTCTTTAATTAAACTCTCTTCTAAATAATTTGAAAATCCCTACTTGATTTACATATTTGTGTGTTTTATATATAAGGACTCTACTTTCAAAAAGGTTTTTACCAACTACTTGACTGATTCTGAAATCCTTCTAATAAGGCTGACGAGTTGTCACTGATTTTTCTTCAATCGAACCTCCTTTACCTTTCTTGACTTGGTTCATTCAAATTGGACTTGTAATTTTGGTTTCATGGCTGCTTGATTGATTCCCTTGCCATATTTGGCACAAACTGTGTACTGTTGATTGTTTTCCTTAAATAACTTTTGTGTATTTACCCCTTTTGTGCTACTTTGAAAGGTTTTAATTAAAATTTCTTTCCTTAACTGGATTTTACCCGTTGAAATCAGAATCCATTAACCAAAGGGAGACTGATTTCAATGATATATTCCTTGACTTTCTTACTTGTTTCTCTGCACTATAAAAGGGACTGCCCTTCTGCACTTTTACACAAGACTTCATTCTTCACACCACTAGTCTTTAAAATACTTGCACACTTGCAATACTATTTTGAATTCAATACTCTGCGTTGCTTGGGATCTCTTGGAACTGCTTTGCTTGCAACTTGGCTTTTTCAAGACTACTGTTTTCACTTATTTCTTCTGAAACTGGTATGTTCTGATTTAATTTTTCTGCCTCACCTCTATGTTTTTACATTATAGTTTCAGCATTCTTGTTTACTTTGTTGTTCATGTTTAGTGATTAAATTATATATGTTCTTTCCTTGCATTTGTTTGTATTGTGAATTCCTACCCCCTATTCCCTTCTATGTGTCTGAGTTAAGTTTCTTGGCCTGGCAATATCCAAATTACTGCCCAGGTCAGAACCTGATCCTCAATTGAACCTAACTCTTAAGATTTGACTGACATGCTGGTCAGGGGTGTGCCAGCATTCCCAATTGCTGGGCATGACCACCAGCCTGCCATGGCTTTCCCTAATTCTTTCCCTATGCACTTACACTTACTCTTAGACTCTAAGTTCTGCCCCCTCCTATGAGCCTTGCTTTGGGACCTTGAGTTCCCTCTAAACTTGGATATTTGAGGGCTGGCTCTTCCACACCGTACTATAATCTAATTCTGCAATGTAATTGGGTGTAAGCACTGACTGGAGTTCACAAAGCTCCTTGTAACTTTGACACACCCAAAGGATGAGAAAGGCTTTTGGAAATTCGATCCTGAAAGTTGGTTTATCTCATATTGTTAGACCTTGAGTCTGAATTAGGCTGTTTGGTTGTAGCCGGAATTTCTGATGTAATTTTTACTTTCCGATTCATTTTGGTCTGTAATAATTTGTAATAACTATTGGGGATGGATAGTGGAAAGGGATGGGAATGATTGTATGCAAAGGGTAGATAACTTGCCTATAGGATTTTCTAATTCCTGCATTCACATAGACAACATGCCTATAGGTTACCTATAAACTTCTGCATTCTCATCTTAGATAACTTGCCTATAGGATTTTCTAATTCCTACATTCACATAGACAGCATGCCTCTAGGTTATTTATAAATTTCTGCATCTCTGCATATAGAAATCATGATCATAGGTTTTTCTGCACTTCTGCATATACCTGTTATTAGGCAAACAATCATAGGTCTAATAATAATCAACTTCATTCTAGATACCATGCGTATAGGACTCTTGCACGTACGTAATCATTTTATAATCAACAACGCTTAGAAATCATGCCTATAGGAGTAATAAATTGAATCAACTTCTTATATTTCATCTACAAGTCTAAAGCCAGTCATAAGGTCATTTAAAATCTGCCGATCTTTTATTTATAAAATCAGCAAGCCTTTCTTTAAAATCAGTACGCTTTGTTAGATATCATGCCTATAGGTCTCACTTAGGCAAACCATTAGGTGATTAATTAACTGTGTCAGTTTTGATAAACAACAACCAGACCAGGCCTAATTCGGACTTTTCATCTGAGAAATATGTGATAAATAAGCATATCCTAACGCTTTAATTAATTCAGACCATAACCAGTATTTGAAGTCATGCTAATATATTTTCCTTTAGGTGAGGAGGCATGTTTGAGCCGTAACTGCTATTTGTTTTTTCCCTATTTTCTTATGTGTTTTGTTTGTCTCCTAGACTTTTATCCTTTTTAAAAACTTTGAAAGGCCCCAACTCCCTCCCCTTTAGGATTAGTAGTCTCAATACCTCCGGGACTGATAGGATCGGGACGGGTAATAGCATGCAATAAGTAACGATACTATTCTGCGCTTTAATACCTTAACGGTTGGGAAAGGGTAGACATGGATATGATGATCATGCGATAACACCATGCGTATAATTGGTTACCGGGTGTTGCGTGGATGATCCATGTTATTTATAAACCTAGGAACTCCCCCCCCCCTCCTTATGTACTTACGTTCTTAATTTCTTTAAACTGCTAGTTTCCAGTTCTTTAAACTTTGTATTTCGCTTTAAATCATTTAAAACCTCTTTGAATTTCCATCAATGTTTTCTTTTTTCCAAATTTCCGCCCATTTTACTTCTTTGTCTGATTGCTTGCACTCGTTACTTGATCCCCATTTTTCTGCACTTATATATTCTTTTAAAACAACTATGAAACCATTTATTCCCTAACTTCAACATGTTTGTTTAACCTTTATACATTCCCTACTTGTAATCGTTATGTGGAAGTTGTTTTGCATGTTTACTTTTTTTTTAAAAGTCACAATCGTAGCATGGCCGGGAACCACACTAGTGAATCTTGGGGGGTGCCTAACACCTTCCCCCTGAGATAATTTCAAGCCCTTACCCATTCTCTGGTTCTTCTTCTTCTCTTTTAATTTCTTAGTGTCCTAATGCACTTAATCATTAGGTGGCGACTCTTCTAAATCTCAAACCCAAATTCCCAAAAGGAATAGAGTTGTCTGCCCAAATGTCATAAACCTGATTTCGCCTTTAGAAAAAGGGGACATCGACAATAACGGGCCCCAATTCACCGGAAAGAAGACCGCCGAGTTCTTAGAAAAATGGCACATCAAGCAAATACTCTCCATGCTATATCACCCCTCCGGTAACGGTCAAGATGAATCATCCAACAAAACAATACTGAACATCTTGAAGAAAAAGCTCGAGGACGCCAAAGGATTGTGGCCCGAATTGCTACTAGAGGTACTATAGGCCTCCCGTACCACGCCAAAAACAAGCATAGGGGAAATGCCATATTCACTAGTCTACGGACTGATGCCATGATACCAGTCGAAGTCGAGGAACCCAATTTGAGATACTCCAATGAAAGCGGACAAAACAATGACGAGAACAAAAAACAAGACCTCGACGAGGTAGAGGAGCGAAGAGACATGGCTTACATAAGAATGGTAGCCCAAAATCAACAAGCAGAACGGTACTACAACAAAAAAGCCAAATTACGACCACTCAAAGTCAGAGACTATGTTCTCAAGGACAAAACACAGGAGAGCAAAGATTTGAGAGAGGGAAAACGAGGAACCAATTGGGACGGGCCATACAAAATCATGGAAGCAATAAACAAAGTATCATTCCAACTAGAAACAATGGAGGAAAAGCTACTACAAAGCAATTGGAATGTCACCCATCTCAAATACTTCAACTTCTAAAAACAGATGCTCTCCACGTCGTACTCTTTTTCCCTCACCCGTGTTTTATCCCAATTGGGTTTTATCGGGGAGGCTTTTAATGAGGCGACAAAGGGGATGTCTGGAAATTCAAGTATAGTTCATCGCCCCGCCTGTCGACTACTTCTCCAGGCCGAACGATGAAGGGACTGGATACATGGAAACTTCTCCAATATATGTATGAAACAAACGCACATGTAATATTCTCCAATGAATGAAATAAAACAGCATTTTCTCTCCGCCAAGTCTTTCACACTTTACATTTGACCTCGCTCAAATTGTTTTACATTCGACCTCGCTCGAATTATTTTTCATTCGACCTTGCTGGAATTGTTTTACATTCGACCTTGCTCGAGTTACTTTACAATCGACCTCGCTCGAATTACTCTACATTCGACCTCGCTCGAATTACTCTACATTTGACCTCGCTCGAATTGTTCTACATTCAACCTCGCTCGAATTACTCTACATTCGACCTTGCTCGAATTGCTCTACATTTGACCTCGCTCGAATTGCTTTACATTCGACCTCGCTCAAATTTCTTTACATTCGACCTCGCTTGAATTACTCTACATTCGACCTCGCTCGAATTGTTTTACATTCGATCTCGCTCGAATGTACATTCAACCTCGCTCGAATTGCTTTATAATCGACCTCGCTCAAACTATTTTACATTTGACTCTGCTTGAAGTCTTCAATGTTCGACAGCGTCAAACATCGATCTTATCAAAAACTCAAGGACTTCCCCACATAACAAAAAGAAAAGAGAACGGAAATCAAGAAACACGTAGAAAAAAGGGGGTTGTTCCATTACAACTGTCAAATTACAGTACTTTTTTACAAAGGTCCCAAAGACGCCCTCACAAAAATAGCAAAACAAAACAAAAACTAAGTATGACGGCTTTACGCTGCATCATCCCCATCGGCATACTCATCATCATACCAAGAATCGGAGGCAAGCCTATCTGCATCATCGTCAACATCATCCTCACCAGGTGTACTAGGGGCTTAACCGCAAGCTTAACGGGCCTTAACACGGACGCCCTCGAGTTCTTCTTCGAAAATTTTCCCGTTGGCTTTCAAAGACTTATACATGTCGAGTTGATCCTCGGCGTGAACCCACATCTCATACAACTCCCGCGGCACGCCGGGATCGGCAGAAGTATGAGACGTGGACGGTTGTGATTGCCATCTCACCTCCTCGACCTTCAAGGTAACAACCTGCTCATTCAATCCAGATAACTCTACCTCCAGATTCTAGATCTGCTCTTCTAACATCGCCACCATAAGCGCCGATGTCTCCACGTCACTCTCGCGCTCAGACCTACAAACGCGAAGAACATCTTTTAAAGTCATCGTTTCAGCCACTCTTCCTTTCTCAACATGAGTCAATTATACGAACTTGGCGCTCAACTCGACCCGTAGATCAAAAGCATTCGCCTCCCTCTGCCCAAGTTTATCACTTAAAGATACCACCCGCTCTTGAAGATCGACATTCTCACCTATCACCCTCTTACTCACCTCGAGTTGGTCCTCCTTGGCCTTTAGAGCTACCTCAAGCTCGCTACACCGACTGATGGCCCTTATTAGCTCATTATCCCTCTCCTTTAGCTCTTCATCTTTCTTCGCCAACTCCTCGTCTTTTGGTTTAATCCCGTCACGAAACAACTAAAACTTGCTATCCTGGTTAAAGGCATCAGCCACCGTTCGATGCTTAGTACGGTACTCCCTGTACTTAGAGGTCACCTTCTTAAAGAGGGCTATCCTCCGCTCGTCCCTCCGGTCATGCTCAGTCCCCATGATAAGAGTCCGACGCGCAAAAGAAAGGAGTTAGTATGAGAAGATTACACATGCAAAACAAATCCTAACGTTAAAAAGCATTTACTTGCAGATCCATGCTAGATATACTCAGCGAGAACTCCACATCGCTCATCGCATGTAGCGTTGTGCTCTCAGGAGCCACGCACAAGGGGGCAAAGGACGGCATCGCCCATTTCGAGTTAGCCAAAAGGTCATAACCCACGGGGATGATTACGTGCCAGTTAGGACCTCTCGTCCTTACCTCCCCGTGAGTATTCCTATCCAAGAAGTCCCGTACCTCTTCAGGATCGATATCTGAGCCATAACCCCCGCAGGTACCGCTCTATCCCCCCCAGCCGCCGATGATGCGCCACCTTCTGCAGTCCTCACAAGCTCCCCACCATCATGCACATCCTCGGCCTCAGAGGAACTCCTCTCCATAACGGTATCTGCCGTAAAAGCGGCCCCTACATTTAGTGCAAGTGCAGACACCGTTTCTGGAGCAATAAGTTTCTCCGGCTCAATATGAGTAACGATGGCCTTCTCGAGCTCCATCCTTCACCTTTTTCTCGATGGTGACTCCTCTCCATTAGACGACTCGTTTACAAGATGGTAGATTTGTCGGGAAGAGATCTTATCTCGCACAGCAACAGTATGAGAGGCGGACTCCCTCATTGACGGAGCTTGAGTACGACCTCTACAAACGAACTCGGCCAAAGCGAATTGCATCACAGTCGATGCGATAGCTTGGCGAAACGCCGGCATAGGAGTCTTATTCTTGGAAATTCATCGACCTGGCACCAAAAAGAGGTTGTATCAACGAGCAATGGTAAATAACAGAGAGCTGAAGAAAAAGTAACACTTACTAGACGGGACCTTCGATCCGAAATACTTGTGAAAAGCTATCCAATCGCAAATCCCCGCCATGTGAGGCAACACGCGTGCCACCTAATCCTCCAAGTTGAAGACAGGAGAGGGTGCACGCCTTTTAGCTGAAAAACAAAGAAACCGAAAGTGAGTTGAAAACGAAAGGACGAAAGAAGACAATGAGCGTACGACAAAGACACTTACGATTATGATTACTGATCGGGTCCACCACCAAGTGCTCGGTCTTGATGAAGAAGTAGCTATGCCAGAACTTCCAATTCATTATGTCATCCATTCCGACTACCAGCCCATTGGTCCTACGATGCCGTAGGTGTATCATAGTACCTCTATAAAAAATAGGCAAAAATAAATGCCGCAGATGGCGAACATCAAACTCACAGCCAGCTAATTCCACGTACTTCGTCGGCATCAAGAAAGCTTTATACAAGTAAGGAGAGAGTTGCACCGGGCAGACGTTGCAAAACCAGCAATATTCCTCCGCCAGCGGGAGGAGAGGAAGAGTGTAACCAATCAAGAACGGGTAGACATAGAAGGCACAATACCCAAGTTGATGGACCTCTACGATGTCGCCACCGGCCAGAACTATCTCGATATGGGGAGGGATGCGATATTTGGACCAAAGGTCGGCTAGTTTAGGCGGTCCAGTCTCAGAGAGCACCTGAGCGAGAGCGGGAGCAGGCTCCTTTGGAAAATTATTCCTAGCCAAAGGGTTTTTGGAAACTATCTCCTCCGCGGTAGGGAAGCTATTATCTTCCTCAGCCATGAATTCCTCACTGCTAGGAGGAAGGGCCACCGATAACAGAGTGGCATCGAAATCTTCATCATGAATGTGAGAGGGTTGTAACATATTTCGACAATAAATGTATTCTACCAAGCCCGGAGAAGAGTATAACAACTGGGTAAGAAAGAGGGGAATGGAATCAGAGAAGCAAAATCAGGAGCAGGAATTGGGGAAGAAATCAACGAAGAACAATACTCATGCAAAGTAAAGGATGTTGAAAACTTCCAAAAAATGAAACCCCCATCTACTTATAGGGCTGGGAGGCATGAGAATCGAGGCAAAGGATTGTCAATGGCGCCAAACCAAAGCGGCAGACGCACAGACGCTACCTCGGAAGATGCGTAATGATGATGCGCGTGGCATGACGTCATCCCACGATAGCCACACCAACTACAACTTCGCTAGTTGCGTCGTTCTCTCGACCTCGGCCGATTCGACTTATTCAGCACAACCAAATTTCTCCTAAACGGAAGCAAATCAGGTCCGCTTATCGAGGGCGTGCAGGACCACGACCTCAACAAGCGGAGGGACTAACTATATTGGTCTAAATTTGGCGACTTGGTAACAGTAGATAAATGGGATCAAGGATGGGGTTGACCGCGGTGTAATAGCGGGATGCCGTACTCGAGAGGACTATTGTCAAGGACGAGCATCTGAAATGAAGAAATAATGGTAGAATAGGTTCTGATATAGAATCCAATTATAAGCATTTGAAGTCATAAAATCCAGCACCAATATGATTCGGATTCTGAAATTTAAATCAAGTGTATTGTGATAAAACTTTGTCTTAAGCAAATACTGTAGCAAATTAAACATGTCAACTTATTAGCTCATACAATCTGATATAATAAAAAAAGAATTATCGTGGCACGACTCAGTTGATGGTCTTAGAATTAGGATTTAGACTCAATCTGCCAGCAATTCAACACATTGACGTGACGTATTAACAACAACTATTTTTTCCTCTGAAAATCATAATATATTCTGGTGATAATTTATTAGTTGACATAGTAAAGTTTTTGTTTCTTTTCAAGCTTATAAAACTTCGAAGAGTAAGTACTTAAACTTCTTTTCAGACATGCTTACCTTCTCAAATAAGTAGTTAAGTACTAACATAAGCCTATTCTCCCATATTACTTTTTTCACAACTCCATTTGACCGAAAATTTTTTCAAATTAAGCAGATTTTGGAAACTTAACAAAACAAGTTACAATAGCCAGCCCATTTCTTTCAAATCTTTCATTAAAAGCAATAGTTTTATAAAACTATAACTTCAATTCTTTGAAGGGGAGTGAACAACGCTTAAGTTATCTCTGTGTGACTTATAGATCATGGATTGCTTGTATCGAAATACACCTTTTGTTTTGAGTTCTTTTCCCACAGCCCTTTGCCACTTCCCAAATCTTGGGTTACCATTTCTCACTTACATTCAGTTACAACAAACACAAAAAATTTGAGTGTATGTAAGAGAATACTACTCCCAACTTGTAGAGGCAAAGTTTAGTATGCTGAAGCTGTTTCTTACATAGTCTCACTCATAAATTACAACTCAGCTAATAACAGAAACCTAATAAATCTCATGCTCTTAAGGTTGTTACAACATTACTTTGAATGTTCCATACAGCTAGTGATCAATCACTTTGAGCTCATAGATCACTTGTTTTAAAACTCAGTTTGGAAATTCTGGTGTTGAGCCATTTATGCCCTGCAGTCCGGCCGAGTTCAAGAGCTGCATTCCTTCCTCTCCCATTTGCTGCACTTCTGGAGGCGATAAAATTCTGATGCATCGAACACAACCAACAAATTCCCTGCAACGCGGCCATTTCAAAGATTTTAGTTGAACATTATACAGATTTTGTTTCTCAATTATACATTGAAAACTATATATGAAGGCAGTTAATGTTTATAGTGAAGCAAAAAAGCAACTGCAAGAGAACTTACTCCCAAGGATCATCCCCGACAAGGAGTACATCATTCTCATAATCAACGTATACCAGCTTCCATCCCGAGCCTCTCGTGTCATTCAGCAGCCCCTCAAGTCCAAACATTCTTTCAATTTCAGATCGCAGTTCATCGTAGGTTTTAAAACTGGAGACATCAATTGACCTTCCTACAGATCCAGCCTTTTGAATCTGTAAATCAGTAAATTTAGTCAGTACACATATAGGACAGTTGCAATCACAGAACTAACAGAATAGTAAATCACAAAGGTGATCATTTCATGACAAATAAAGGATATATAATAATCTGAGGAAGAACTAACGAAGATTGCATATCCAAGAACTTGTAATGAAAATGAAGAGGTAAAGAAAAGCGCATATAACTTAGAGAATGAGTTAACATCAGCACATCTATAAACTCAGAGTCTTCACTAATAAGATTGCTATTACTGTATTGCAAAGACATGTTTCATATCATGACATATAAACTGCTTACCTTTGTATATGTTCGCACACGTGGAGCTACTTGCTGCCATGAGCTATTCTGCAAAAGATTACTTTCATCAAAATTTACATTGCTTGATGATGCACCACCTGAGTTGTCAGCAAAATCTTGTACAGAGAAATTCTGAGAATCTGCGAGACTAGCTGATGTAATCTGAGACTGAACGTCTTGACTAGAACTGAAGTTGCCTAATAGAAAATCTGGAGGACTCTGGAAATCAGTATGTTTTAAAGTGCAGAACTCATCTAACACTGTGCTTGAAACAGAATTATCAATCACTGTGCTCCCACTGTTACTATCAAAATTAAGACAACTATATATGTCGCTTTGGTTATGGCTCTCCTCTGACAAGTCTTTAAAACCATATGAATCAGGTAAGAACTGCATGTTAGTTATGTCTTGCGTTAACAGCGGAACCTGAAGGTTTGATTGGGGAAAGCACTTCACATCATTCAACTGATGCTCCCACAAATCCTGGCCTATTGGAGCTAGTCCAGGACCAATAACTGAATCAGGCAACATAAAAGAATGCTCGTGCTTCGTCAAAGTGGAGTTCGACACAGGAGATCTGAGCAATCCAGCAGTAGACTGGAAAGAGGGCAGATTCCACTCATTGTTATTGGAGCATTGAAGGATATTATTGGCACTAGCAGCCTCAATTTGACGCCATGGACTGGATTGCAATTGAGATAAGCTGTTCTGGTGGGAAGCTGTTGCATCAGTCGGAAGAATACGTGGACTTGCGGGCTTTATAGTCACTTTTTCTTCATTACACTGCCCTAGGGACTGACACTGATCTAACCTATCCACTGAAACACTAGTTTCTTTTGCCGGCTCAGAACTTATTCCTACAGTGTCGGAGCCTACTTTTTCTGGCTGTTGAGACTTTGGCTGCAGAGTTGCTTGCGGTGAAGAAATTGAGTTCACAACACAAGGTTGATTGAGGATGACTTGAGGATTTCTTTCATTTTGTACAGATGTATCTTCTACGGTACTTAGCTCAGGTTTCTGGTTGCCTGCTGCATGTATTAGATTCCTAGATTCTTGAGGTAGTGCAACCTTAATATCTTGTACCGTGGGGACACCGCATTGAAGACCTGTAACACCAGGAGGTCTTGCCAGCATCTTCATTAACTGTTCTGACCATAGGTTTGAGATTGAGGAACTTTGAAGTTCACCATATACATTTTCAGGAACACGCATGAAAGGGCGGTGCATCAAACTGTCCCACTCAGTTTGTGCTCCTGTTTTATTCAAAAGTAAAATTATCAGAGAATTTGAATAAGTCAAATGACAGAAAGCAGTATGGATCAACTTACCCAAAAAGGAAGACTGGTAAGGTCGTTTGAGGCCTGCAGTCAGAGAAGGAAATATGAAGAGACTTTCTGGTGTCTCAACTTCCCATGGACTAACTCTACTCTGCTTGTCTCCACATCCCGGTTCGTCCCACTCTGCCTGTTAAATAGAAGCCGCGTCAAATTGATAGAAGATCGTGAAGGACCAATTAGCTCACTTAGCAAAACAAGATAATTAGCTTGTGCTCAGTCAAATTTTAATCACCTGAAGACACCGCCACTTGGAACCAGGCCATCTCAGTGGATCCAAGTCACTAATGCCAACAATAGTGCCCATATATCTGGAAAAGGGGACCACAGGACTCCAAAGTTAAATGAAGTGAACAAGAAGATTGATTAGCAGAAATAATTTAGAATGTGATCTCATGAATCCAGAAAGCAAACTTGCCTGCGTTTACCCGATTCCTCTGTTTCAAACATCATTCCAAACCTCATACCAACTGATAGTTGTGTCCCATAAACAGATTTTCTATATTTGGCCAAAGGAATAACAAACTCTGAAGGGCATGCCCTGTAGATAAGAAAGTTCCTCGTTATAACCAAAGTATATAAGCCAGTCGCAAAGCTAATAATGAAATGAAGGCTGAATAGTAATAGACAAACCTTGGATTGTAGAAAATTGTGAATGTGCTTCTATTAGCTGCAGCATGGGCAGCTGCTGCAAGTACTCCAATATGCATACTATCAGCAGACAGAACTGAAGACGGCAATGAGGTCTGCTGACGGTTAGCACGCCTCACTCCCAACATTAACTGCGACTTCTCATCTCTACAGCATTAAAATTCAAAACCAATAAGTTGTGGGCTACAAAAGGGATTCTCTCTTGTTTGCATATCGTCATGATGTTTTGGAACGTCAAATAGCTTGTGCAGGTGTAACTTCCTGTACTTCTTTTCTTTGCAATTACCTGATAAATAGAACAGAATCCCCAGCTCTAAGGCGTTTTGCTCCAACAAACATGCTCCAACCGGTTGTGAGAAGATGTCGCTTTGGCTGCCCTACATAAACAGGTGGAAAAATCATAAAATTCACAGCAAAATGAATCACACAAGACAAACAGCTTTAGATTGTTCATCGAAATAGAACAAAAGAGTAGAATATGGTAGATCCCATTTCTGCTTACCACGGTATATGTGACGGAATGTCCAAGTATTATCGTGCAAGTCACGTACAACAAGCTCTTGTGTTGGAGGTTGCATGGAGTAATCCTGAAAGAGCAAATAAATACAACACAGAAAATAAAGGGCAAGTTTCTAAGTTTTTCCTTTTTTTGTGGTAAGTTGGAAAATGCAACTCATTCAACAAAAGAACGAATCTCACCAAGGGTGGAAACAGCTTTTCTGCCGCTCTTCTAGGAACTGAGAATCCACCATGTGTGCTCGTATCACTAGCAGTCAAAGTTTTGCAAAAGAACTCAGTTGGATGCTTACTAGGCTTCAGCCCAAAATCTGGAATGGGGAAGACATCTCTCTCCTGATCAAGTAACAGGTATAAGGAAAGAATTTCAAAATGGTTTCAATAGTAGAAACATTCTTTGCCTCCATCAGTACATTAGCATCTGTAGTAAATTTTAGTAAAAATAATAGATTATAAAACTTACAGAATTCACAGGTTGGAGGCTCATTTGGGCATAGATCTCATCTGTTTCTTTATCTGCCTATAGATCAAGTGGAGGACAAGCAAACAACGTTATGATATTACTCCTATATATTAAGGGCATAAATCTTAAAAGCACATACATGTAGGGTAACATTGTGAACTTGGCACAACAACTGAGAAGCAAGATTTGGATAATTAGGTATCTGGGAAGTTGCTGTTCTGTTTGTGGAAACTGCCACCTGTTGCAACAAGTTAGATTTTCATTAGCTCCTCTCATAGATGTTGTTATATCATCAACAAACAAAGCACACGTCGTGGAAGGACAGAACACATGACTATTGTGCAACTAAGTTTTATAAGAGATAGAAAAGCACATTCCTAACAGGTTTGAACTCTGCAGTGGATGGGAGTCGCGGGAGACTTTTAGACCAAAATTCTGCTGCAGGAGAGTTTATATACATGCAATCATTCATCTTTCTTGGTTCTTCTAACTACAATGACACACCTCCAGGAATAAATATTTTCAGGTTGTCTATTGTTGCTAGTGTAGAATGAAACCTTTACAAGTCAAACAGAGAAGGGAAACTCCTAGCTGTATCACAAAATTTAAAGTTTAAATTCAGCATTTATGGACTTAAAACTTGTTTTATGATTCTTTTGAACACTCAAATACGACAATGAAAGGGAACTCAGGAAAAAACAGTTCTCCTTTGAACATTTGTCTAGTTGGATATAATAAACAAACTCATATATATGGGTGAAACATTCAAACTGGACTTGCATATCATGGACATTTTATTGTCTACGATTCAGCCCCAAAAACAAAATGAAGCTGTTAAAGTAATATCTGCAGATATAAGGTTTAAAGAACTACAATAGAATGATTCTGTCTTACATCAATATTTAAGGACTAGAAAGTCTTACAGTTTTTGAGTTCTTGAATAAGGAAAATGCAAAATTTTGTAAAGAAATGCCAATAAAATTTATAACAAATAACAATAATAGGGAAAACAAACCTGTTCACTGTGCCCCTGTGGGAAGTAATACACAAGGCTTCCAACTTGAGGCAATGTTACAAGTGGACCAGCACAAGCATGCCACAGCTCTGAATTTATTGGCTTCCTTCCTCCTATATTGTATCAAGATTCAACATTTATATTTGTAAATTTAAAACTGTTAAAGCTTGGTGGTTAGTTTCAAGATTCAATTTTTATTTCTCCCTAGCCTGAGCTGAGATCATATACTGCTCCAAAGCATTCATATTTACAAATACAACAACAAAACTAGTGCAAGGGGTGTCGGGAGGATAGTGTGTAGGCAGAACCTGCCACTACCTTGAAAAGGGTAAATAGGCTGTTTCCTATAGACGTTGATATTTACAAAATAAACAAGAAAAATGAAGGATTGACAAAGAAACTAACCAGAATGATCCTGCATTTCTTTCAATAATTTCATTTCTTCAAGTAGAGTATGTGCTCCACTAACCAAACTTCCTGGCTTGTGCTTTTCTTCAACAGAACCCATAAAAACCTCTCTGTAACTTCCTTTACATCAACCCCAAAATCAAAACTAAAGACCCCATCTTTTGCATGAGTTAACAAATCAACTCAGCCCCACAATTTTAGGCCAAAAATCCCACTATCCACTAATCAGTAGTCAACAAGATAACATCTTTTTCTCTTTGTTCAAATAACCAAAAACTAACATAACTGCAGAATGACACATTCCACGTCAAGGGAATGAGAAACTTATTATTCTTCAGAGGAATGACACATTTTTCTTGGAAAAACTGAGAGAATAAAACCAAAGAACAAAGCTGAAGAGAATCTAGTTATTATACAGGAAAGCAATTTAATTGGACAGCAGAGAGAAGAGAGCATGCCCAAATAATCCAAAACCAAAGAACAAACACTGCAAAAAGAGTCTGTAATCTAAGTGGGCCTTACACTTTCCATCAACACCCCATCAAAACCAAATATCACAAAAAAAGAAACAATTTTTCAAATTATAATGAAAAAGAAAAACCAAAGAGGGGTCAGCTTATTTTTTCATCAAAGCACGCGTACCTAAGCATAAGGGGCCATAGCTATCAATTCCTTTGAATTTTTTTTTCTCTCATAAAAAAGAAACCGACCTTTCAATGAAAGTAGTCATCATTTCTGATTCCACTCTTCTAAGCTTAAAAAAAATCCCTTTTTTTCCATTTTACCCTTTTAAAAAAAAGTTTTAATTTTTGTTTCCCTTTTTCTAACTCTGTATATACTGTTTCTTGAAAGTGGAAAAGAGTGTTGCATGCTCTTATCCTGTACACATACACACACACTTACTTTTCTTCTTCTCTGTATATTTTGGTTGATTCTTTTGCAGCTTTTTGAAAAAATTTGCAGCTAAAGAAAAAGAAAAGCAGAGGGGGGGAAAGCTAAGTTAACACGAAATCGTACTAATACTTGTGAGGAAGAAAGTCAGGAATTTAATAAAAGGAATAAAGAAATGGAAAACGTACAATGGTTGCTTGCTCTCACACAATACTACTACAGTGTGCAGACATAAATAACTGAACCTATACTATGCAAACGAGGAAATAATAAACTAAGTACTCTTTTATATATATAAAAATAAATAATGTAGTAATTGAATAAAGAGATCATAGGAGTAATAAATGTATATGCTTTTTTCTTTTCTTTTCTTTTTTAAATAAAGAAATGGAGGGAAGGGAGATAATTATGGGTCATTTGACAATCTACAAATATTTCAAACATTTTAATTGTATAAAATTATGCAAATTTTGTTAATGAGAGAAAATTAGAAATAGCCACGATTTCAAAGTAAACAAATATTATCCGTTTTTGCATAACAATCTTAAAAATTCGGAAAATTGCAACATAATATGTGGGAGTTTGAATATTTTACAAATGAGATTTCAATACAATGTGCTAGAATTTCATAATGTACTAGAGCTCGACATAATATGCTGGAAATTTATACGCCGGGGTTCCATAATCCAGCATGCTGAAACTTTTTGTGTGTCGAAGTTTCAACATAATATGCTGAAAGTTTATACATAGAAATTTCATAACCCAGCATATTATACTGAAACTTTTTGTATTTTAGCAAAACAGTAATTATTTTTCATGACTTTACAAACGTTGACTATTTTTCAATTATCAGTTTAAAAATTGGCTAGCCCGTACTATTTTTGCATCATAAATTGGTTTGATGATATTATGTAATAGTTTTGTTTTGGATAATCCTAATCGTTGTAATGTAAGGTTTATTTTAACATATTATAAGAGTTAGGCTAATCTATAAAATAGGATTTATTGAATATTAGATATTATATTATGTCGTCCACACTTCAAATATCCTGCCTTAGGCATGTGAGAGATATAAGAATCCCATATCGGTTGAGTGATATGTTAAATAATCTTCTTATATACTTTCGGATTATTAGAACAATATGATCTAACTTTTAAAACTAGTTAGATTCAATATTTATTTTCTTGACAATTTGTTGGATAAACTATATTCTATTTGTCATGTGGAAAGAAGAAAAGGACGGGTGGGCTAAGAAAGAAAAATGACAAAATAAAAAAAGGCGTAATTTAGTACGTGGATTACGAAGATATGCGAAAAGCCAAAGGTGGTGTTTTTTGGTATAAAGTATAAACCCAAGAAGAAAATTTTCGACGTGGGGTTTTCATTTTCTATCTCTTTTCAGACGTAAGGGGGAATTGCTTTATCCTTTGGACTTTTGCCCAGCCTGATATTTGACCGTTCCACACGCGTGCGCTACACGGCGACGGCGCATGTTAGCATAGCTTCGTTGAATTAAAAACTTCTCATTTTGAGACTTTTGGAAAGTGCTTTGGATAGATAAATTCACTAGGAAAAGAATATCTTTTTTTTGAAAAAAAAAAAATCTTGATATCCCATTAGGTTGTTTTCATAAAAATTTGGAAAACATTTTGAAAAAAGTATTTATTTATAGAAAAGATTTTGTGTTTATTGGTCATAGATTTTTTCTAAGTTTTTTTAAAATATTTTGTAGGTGAAACAAAATTATTTGGTTTAAAAGGGTCTTAAGACACTTCGCCCCGTTTGGCCATAAATTTTGGCTTTATTTTGCAAAAAAAAATATTTGAAAATATTGTTTGATTATGAAATATGATCATGTTGTGAGAGAAAAAAACTTAAAAAAATTTTAAGCTCCCAAAAACTAGTTTAGGGTAGTTTTTGGATGAAAATTTTTCTTCCACTCACAACATTTCAACTTTTCTTCAATAAAATGTATGTCCTAACAAAAATTCACTCAACTTTTAAAAAATTATTTTTCAACGCAACTTTTAAAATATTTTTTTTAAATTTCAATCAAATTTATCTCCAAACGCTAGCTTCATCGCTCAACTTTTTTTGCAAAATATTAACCAAACAAGTTGTTTTAGAACCCTTTTTTTAATTTTTATAAGTTCTCATGTCCAAACGTATAAATTCATAGCTTATATATTGACATGTTGATATTTGGATGATTGAGCTATCTTTCATAAACTGCTGGAGTTAAGTCTCGTCGTAGAATAAACTTCACTCCTATATTAAGAAATATTCCGAGTTAATCATTTTTCTTTGTTTCTATAATCTTCATTAACCAACAAATATGTACACTTATCTATCTCTTTCTAAATATATTTAATGGTGGCGTACTTAATTACCCTCGCTCGATATATTATTAACTATAATCAGCAATTGCCCATAAACGGAAAAAGGTTTAAGGGAAAAGAAACATGCCTTAAATATGTAATTTTCTCCTTCTCTCGTCTGAACGAATAGACTAACAATATGCATGTATTTCGTTTAGAAAAGTTTTACTAGTAAAAGTCTTTTTTTGGGTAAGCTACACTTCGAATAAAACTTAACGGAGAAAGTAATTAATAGCAATATATTTTTCTTTCTTTTTTATGCGCAGTAATCTTTAAATATTTAGATAAAACAGTACTAAATAAATAAATACAGCCCTTTAATTTATATTGCCTTAAGTACACGTCTAGTTAGAAGGGATATAAGAATGAGTAATGACCTTGTGTTGAGCGTAATGAAGGGGACATGCCACTTACGTGACTTCAATACTCTTAATGATATCAAAAGATAGAGTTAGTTGCAATTATATTCGTTATTTTATATATTCTTTGGTCATATAACAACGACAGAAAAAACTTACTCACGCTTGAAATTTCTTTACGTTTTCTGTTTATATGTTATTTTATTTTTTTTCATAATTAGTTTAAAAATACAAATTATTAACAAGCTTAAGGAATTTGTTTGTGTCATTCTTTTACAGAAATGATTAATGATAATATGAACCAAGTTGTTCCAACAGTGACTGTCAATGCATCAATAAGCCGAACACCGGAGTTGGCACCGGCGGAGAAACCCTGAAAATTTTCTGGGTTAGATTTCAAGCGTTGGCAGCAGAAGACGTTCTTCTACTTGACTACGGTCAGTCTGTGGAAGTTCATCAAGGAAGATGTTCCAAATCTGTCCGAAGAAACTCCAGAGAATGAACGCTTTCTCGTTATTGAGGCGTGGAAGCATTCTGATTTTTTGTGTAAGAATTATGTTCTTAGCGGACTGGAGGACTATCTGTATAATATCTACAGTGGCGGGGAGACGTCAAAAGAATTATGGACTGCGCTTGAAAAGATATACAAAACTGAAGATGTCGGGTTGAAAAAATTCGTTGTCGCTAAGCTTTTGGACTACAAAATGGTAGATAGCAAGTCTGTTATTACCCAAGTCCAGGAATTGCAAGTGATTATTCATGATCTCCTTGCTGAAGGTATAAATTAAATTAATACTAATGTTGAAAGTAGTAATCTTAGTATTTTCACTAACAGAATTTTCATTGAAGGTCTTGTCATCAATGAAGCATTCCAAGTAGCAGCGATGATTGAGAAGTTGTCTCATTTGTGGAAGGACTTCAAAAACTATTTGAAACACAAACACACAGAGATGTTCCCTTGAAGATCTCATTGTTCGGTTGAGAATCGAAGAGGACAACAAAACTGCTGAAAAGAGAGGCCGTGGAACTCAACAATAATGGGAGCAAACATTGTTGAGGATACTTTTCAAAATAAGAGAAATAGGAAGCAGGCTTTTGGACTAAAAAGCAACCCAAGCAAGAAATGGTTTAACGAAAATTGCTACAACTATGGGAAAGCTGGCACAAATCTACAGAGTGTCGTGCTCCGAAGAAAGACAAGAAGAAGGGTCAAGCAAACATGGTTGAAAAGCATGAAGATGTTGATGACTTGTGTGCCATGCTTTCTGAATGCAACCTGGTGGGAAATCCTAAGGAGTGGTGGATTGATTCTTGAGTCACTCGCCATGTTTGTGTTTTTAGGGAAGCTTTTGCAACATATGCTCATATTGGACCCGAAGAGACTCTTTCTATGGGAAATATTGCAACCGCCAAGATTGAAGGATGTGGGAATATCTTTCTGAAGATGACTTCTAGCAAGGTGGTAACTTTGAACAATGTCGTTCATGTTCCCAAGATTAGGAAGAATTTAGTCTTTGCTGGGCTTCTTGTTAAGAATGGTTTTAAATGTATTTTTGTTTACGATAAGGTTGTAATAAGTAAGAAACAAAATGTTTGTAGGAAAAGGTTACCTGACTAAGACCTTTTCAAGCTGATTGTAATTGTTGTTGAAAATAATAATAAAATTTCAGCTTCATCTTACTTACTTGAGTCAAATGAATTATAGAATATATGTTTGGGTCATGTTAATTATAAAACCTTGCGAAAAATGATTAATTTAGAAGTATTGCCTAAATTTGAATGCGACCAATCAAAATGTCAAATATGTTTGGAATCTAAGTATATTAAACACCCTTATAAGTAAGTTGAAAGGAATACAAATCCTTTAGACTTAATTCACACAGATATTTACGACATGAAGTCAATACCATCTCGCGGTGGAAAAAAGTATTTCATAACTTTTATTAACGATTGTACTCGATATTGCTATGTTTACTTACTTAATAGTAAAGATGAAGCAATAGACACATTCAAGCAATACAAAAATAAAGTTGAAAACGCAACTTAAAGAAAATCAAAATGATAAGAAGTGATAGGAGTGGTGAATATGAATCTCCTTTTGAAAAAATATATTTAGAATATGGAACTATTCATCAAACAACGGCCCTTTACATGACCCAATCCAATAGGATTGCAGAAAGAAAGGATCGTTCATTAAAGGAGATGATGAACGCATTGTTGATAAGTTCAGGTTTGCCACATAACTTGTGAGGGAAAGCCGTTGTTACGGCTAACCGAATACTAAATCGAGTACCCCATAGCAAAACACAATCAATTTCATATTAAAAATGGAAAGGAAGGAAGCCTAACTTGAATTATTTTAAAGTGTGGGGGTGTTTGGCAAAGTGCAAGTTCCTAAACCCAAAAGGGTAAAAATAGGATCAAAAATCGTTGATTGTGTTTTCATAGAATATGCGACTAATAGTAAAGCATATCGATTTCTGATTCATAAATAAGAAAATCCCGACATTCATACTAATACAGTTATAGAATCAAATAATACTGAGTTATTTACAAAATATATATATATATATATATATATATATATATATATATCCGTACAAAAAGGAATGTGAATCGATTGGTGAAGGATCTAAATGACCTCGGAAAGAAACAAAAGAAAGTACATTTAATCAGGAGGATCCAAGACGTAGTAAACGTCAAAGAACGTCTACTACATTTGGACCAGATTTTGTGACTTCTTATTGGAAAATGAGCCTCGAACATTTAAAGAAGCTATGTCTTCTTCGGAATCATTATTTTGAAAAGAGTGAAATAGAATCCATACTGAACAACCATAATGGAAATTGGTTGTTCTTCCTCCTGGAAATAAACCGTTGGGTTCTAAATAGATTTTTAAGAGAAAAATAAAATACGATGGCACTATTGATAAATTTAAGGCAAGACTTGTAATCAAAGGATATAGACAGCGAGAAGGTCTTGACTACTTTAATACATATTCTTCAGTTACAAGAATTACGTCCATACGGATGTTAATAGCATTAGATGCAGTGTATGGTGTTGAAATTCATCAATTGAAGGTTAAGATAGCCTTCTTAAATGGAGATTTGGAGGAAGAAATCTACATGGAACAACCTGAAGGGTTTGTGGTTCCAGGTAAAGAAAAGAAGGTCTGTAGACTTGATAAGTCCCTTTACTGACTAAAACAATCACCCAAACAATAACATGCGAAATTTGACCAAACAATATTGTCAAATGATTTTAATGTAAATGAATGTGATAAATGTGTGTACATTAAAAATGTTCCAAATCACATAGTCATTGTTTGTCTATATGTGGATGATATGCTGATAATGAGTAATGACATTGCCAACATAAATTCTACTAAGCGTATGCTAACTAGCAAGTTTGATATAAAGAACTTGGGAGTTTCTGATTTAACTCTGGGGATTAAGATCCATAAGACACTTCAAATTCTGGCATTGTCACAATCTCATTATATAAAGACAGCACTTAAAAAATTCAAGCACTTAGGGTTTAAAGTTGTAAAGACTCCAATTGACGTGAATCTTGCATTAGTAAAGAATAAAGGAGAAAGCATATCACAGCTAGATTATGCTCATGTGTTGGGATGCTTAATGTACATCATGAATTTTACATAACCCGATATAACTTATGGTATAAGTAAATTGAGTCGATACACGAGCAATCCAGGCCAATCTCATTGGAAGGCAATGAAACGAGTTTTGGGATATTTAGAACATAACAAGGGCTTTACTTTGCACTACGGTAAAGATCCTACGGTGATTGAGGGGTACTGTGATGCAAATTGGATCACCGATTCAGCTGATTCGAAGTCCGCAAGTGGATATGTACTCGCTATTGATGGAGAAACGGTATCTTGGAAGTCATCCAAATAAACTTGTATTGCCCGCTTTACAATGGAGGCTGAATTTATAAACTTAGATAAAGCCGGTGAAGAAGTTGAATGGATCCAAAATTTCTAGGAAGACATTCCATTTTGGCCCAAACCGTCGATACCAATATGCATACATTGTGATAGTCAAGCGGCAATTGGAAGGGCTGAGAGTGTTATGTATAACAGTAAATCTCGTCATATACGACGAAGACATAAAGCTGTTAGTCAATTACTCTCTAGAGGAATTATCACGATTGACTATGTAAAGTCAAGCGATAATGTGTCGGGTCCACTTAAAAAGGCCTAACTAGAGAGGTAGTTGAGAAATCATCAAGGAGAATGAGACTACGGCCGAGAACAAGTCATTGTGGCGGTAACTCTACCTAAAAGACTGGAGATCCCAAGATCTAGATTAAAGGAGATCAAACAAAGTCATTAATGACGGTTCAACATTGTCAACTAAAATTTTGGTCCATTCTCGTGATGAGACAATCTTTAGTTCCAAGGATAAAGCATTAAGGCTTTTTAATCATTTCTAAATTTGATACGAGGTATATCAAATAGTGTATCTACGGTATGACACGTTTAGGAATCATCTATGTAAGTGTGAAGTGTTAGCCGCTTCAAGGAGAACTTTGTAAGGCCCATTATTAATGCGTTTATGAAAACAGACGGTATTCATAGCTGAAATGAACACAACAATGAGAACCAAAGACTGTGTGACTTATTGTTGTCTAGGTATACACCAAAGTTCGACGGTCAAAGATATCAAATCTACTGATTGATCGAGTATATCCGATATAAGTTCACTATGATAAGTTCAAAGGGAAAGCTACTTATCCAGATGCAATTAATCATTGCTTGCGAATCACACAGTTTTTCATGCATATTTCCGTGATATAGCCATTCACATTCATGTGGGGAATTGTTGGGATTTTAAATATATTAAATGCTTAAAAGTGGGTGAATGAAACATGGATGGAAATAAAAATTTAAGTTTCCCCCTTGATGAAGGAACATTGTCCCATATTGGAAGAGGTTTATTATGGGTATATAAGCAATTGTTCTTCTTCTAGCTCTTAAAGAATTTAGAGAAGGCAAGCCTCGCGCCGTCGTCGTGCTCGCTCGCTCGGCTCAGCTTCGGTTTCGGCTTCGGATTCGGATTGAGATTATGTTAATAGTAAAATATTAACAGAAATATTATTAAATATTCATTTTAATAACAGAATATTAATATTAAAATAAATATTAATATAAAATCCAATCAGTTTTCTATTTTTTAGTTGTGTAACTGAAAATTAATCTACCCTCTTCAATTTTTCCTCTTTATTGTTGAGTAAATAGCCATTTATGTTATTGTATTTATGATGTGGCCGTTTTGCATAAACAACCATTTTGAAGCGTTGCACCTTTTCAGATTTTAACCCAACATTGGCTATAAGTACAAGTTCATTCTGCTCAGAATTTCAATACGATTTTGTGAGTTTCTCCTCCTTCTTCTGCATACTTTTAACATCAAATAAAGCAATAGTAAGTGTGATTTGCTACCGAACTTTTTGTTCGCTGAAACACCGGGGTTTGAAGTACCACTACACTAGTGTGTAGTTCGTTCTATCCTATGAGGAAATAATCCAAAACATTGGGTACTAGAAAGGGATTAAATTCCGTAAAGAAACACTGTGAATTTAGTGAGTTCGGATTTACTTTTATTTCTTTACATTTTCTATTTATATGTTATTCTGTTTTTTTCAGAATTAGTTTACAAATAAAGATTACTAACGTACTTGACGCATGGTTAATTTTATACTCTCACCTTAATCTTTGCCGTTAACTATGATATAAACTAATATAATTAGACGTAAAATCAAGTACGAGTAAATTTTTATGATATTACAAGGCGCCGAAGAAGAGAATGCAAAAATCATTCACATGGCTGACCTGGTATGTGTGTGTGTGTTTGTTCTCAATATCAAAGCAAGAGGATATATATGGCTTTAAGTGTGAGAATGGAAACAGGAAAACGGCTATATATATATTTATACGAATTGATGATGAATGTGACATGGAAGCTACTTAGAGAAATAGACAAGGCCAAAGCATACATAAGTATGCGATGTCTTGAGAGTGAGAGAAACCAAGTTTTGCGTGACTTCGAACCATGACATTTACTAATACCAACTTTTATTGTTTACAATTCTCTTCTTATCTGCAATTACAAAAGACAAACATTTATAAATCTATATATAATAAAAACAGAGGCAGAAGTACCATATCACGACAAGTGGCTTAATCACAACACGCCAAGTGCATAGTTATGACAAGACAAACCAACTTTTAACTAAATTTTTTTTTTAAATTCTAAACTTTGAATTAATTGGTTATTATAAAAATTTAAATTAGTTTCAAACCTATTATCTAGAGTAATAGATTCTAATACTTACAACTGTTAATTGCAGTTTCTCCAACAAAATGTAGTAATTCCTACTAGCTGCAGATAATTTAATAATTAAAAATTAAAAACCTAATACGTAAGAACGTTTAAAAAGATAGTTACATCACTTTGAAGAATAAAGTGATAAATATTGGAAAACTGCTTCTCCTATATATCTGGAGAACAAATTGATACATATTTCGGAGGAGGAAACAGTTACGTCACTTTTAAATTTTGGGACTCAAAAAGAAAAATCAAGTTTTTACTATGTGGTTTAAAGCTTTTGAAAAGAAAAATTATGCAAGCTTTAGATAACTCCCAAGTTTTAAAAGTGTCGCTGAAATTTTGAATCTTTCTATATACAGTTGGTCTCCCATACTGTTTTTCTAACTTTTACATGCTCTAACTTGAAAGAAGCAGTAGATAAATTCAAATATTGGTTATGCTGCAAGATAAAATAGTACATCCATGATAGAGTCGCCCGGAATATTTTCTAAAGACAACCGCAAGAAGTGGACTGAATCATGGTTGCAATTGAAATCTATGTGTACCAAAAATCGAAATATGCACAAGAAGAGTGAAAAGGCATTGTTTGATTAAATATAGTTCTACATGTGTGTATAGTTACTTTAGTTTTTCTGCAGTGTATTATTATTTAGTTTTTTTGCTGGTGTTGATGGAGATAAACATTGTTCAATATATTGAATGATCTCATTCCAACAATTCAAGGCTCCAACAATTAAGGTACAGGATATTTGGATCTTTCACTTCTAAGAGAAAGATGACACTCATGTCTATCTCTCCCAAAAGAGCTACGTTGCTAGAGGATTACAAATACAACATAAAATAAAATTTTGAAGTTGAAAAGGAAATGGTGTATATGTTTGTACTAAATATTGCATATGTTAACTTCTTTGATTTACATCTCTGTAAAATTGATGATGTTGATTTATTTGGTTTAGTTAGACATAACGACAAAGCTATGTATAAGGGACAGCTTGCACCAATTGCTCGGAGTGCTAAATGCTAAACAAAGGCATATACATGCTAATCTCAACAACTGCTCTGGAGATGATGGACTATTGATGCGAGGGAGCAAATACATCCTTTCTCATATATTTTTAGCACTGAGGTGTTGCACTAAAAGTTTGAAGTAGAAATATTATTTTTAGGTAAATTTTCATTGCGGTACTTTTCATATAGGTACAACTCACAATATATGTACCTCCATTAAGTATAGAAGAGTAATGTTAAGGAGTTGTTGTTGTTGTAATGGCTTGATTAGTTGCTTAAAAAAAATGATACTCTAGAAGTATGTTATCTAGACTACCATTGAGTAAAGCACAAACTTTTTTATACTTCTTAAAGATTGGTGTTATACATGATAAATGTCAGACCATAATAGAAGCTAAATATATACTTTTCAAATAAAAATAGTAAATCTGTATTTTTGTGGTAATTCGCTATATTTTTTAGCTTCATCAACAGTTTATATTCTTGGTAATTTGCTATATTTATTAGCTTCATTGGAGTAGAAAATTATATATAATAAAATCAATCTATCATGCCAATTGATGATATGTTATGCCATTTTGGAAGGAAGACCGTGATAATATATGTTTATATTACTCCTATATATTTTAACTTTTCAGTTATTGTAGAAGGTTAGAAACTATAGTTACCAACATTAATCACCATATAAGTGATTGTCTCACTTTTATTTTTACTATGGATTATTGTAGTTAAAAGTTCTCATTTGACTACAAACTACAAAGCGAAAAAGTGAACCATATTTCATGCAAATTAACAAACAAACAAAAAAATAGTTCATTTCTTGGGTAGATAAATATGAATTTGTCATTATTAGTGATTATTTTACCATAATAACGTTATTTGCTTCAATAAAAGATTACTAATGGAGTAGTAGTTATATATGAAATACAACAACGAGATCAATTAATAGTATCTGTCGAGTTGACGAACAATTCCGTCAAGTGAACACCAAAAGAAATTGCTTAAAATAGATAATTTGGTTCAAACGACGAATATATTGAGGACTTGTGTCGTCACCTTTTATTTTCAATAGAAGAGTTTGATAGTTGTGCGTCTATGACTACAAGACACAAGAAGTGTAAAGGCTTATTAGTTAAAAATATTCCATACTCAAATCGTTTCAATATGCAACACAGCAATTTAATTTCAAATCGTTTCAATATGCAACATAACTATATAATTCGTTTTCAAAGTATTTTAATTAAAATATTTGTTAGAAAAATTCATGTAACGGACAATTGGAAAGATTTATTAAAATTTTATCATTTTTAATGTTTTATTTTATAATATACCAATTAAAAAAATTAAATTTTGGCGCATGATATATCATAATCCAAATATTGTATGTATTAATTGTATGCACTATTGCAATTATATTTATTGTATTTATTGCTATTCTTATCATACAACGTATATATGGTATGATTGTATCATATATGATATATCAACAGAATAGTCGTACATTTGTAATATTATTTAGGATACTATAATTACTTAAATAATCGTGATAATTAATCAATAAAATTAATTCTTATATTTAATTTTGGTATGAATGATTCTCATACATTGAGTTAAGAAACAACCTGATTGTTAGAATTTTACAAAATCAATATGGTTTAATGCTCTTACAAAAACTTAATTACATTTTGATATGATAACTTTTTTTTAGAATTGTCCGCGCATCGTGCGGGTATTATACTAGTATACATAAAAATGTAATTGCAACTTCAATACATTTTGAAAATTATATCTTTGTTCTAATCTTTTCTATCAATTCTTAAGTCACAGTTTAAATTGGAGCGAAAAGGAGTTACTTAAACTATTACTTCAGTCCTCCAAAGAGTAATATTTAGGCGTAGATGATGGTTGTTTGACCAAAAGATATCGAAATCTTTTTTATTAAATCAATTAATGATGATGATGAGGGTAAATCCTAGTTAAGGATAATTAATTTTAAATCCGAAATGAATAATATGAATAGAAAAACATAGCTGAGTATAAGTGTTTGCAGTGATTATGGCCAGATAGCATAAAGAGAGATGCATTAAGTAATATTAAATGACAATAAAATATAAATAAAGGAAAAAAGTCACTCAATCTTGAGTGAGACGGATCTTTAATATAAGATCCTTAGGACCATTTTTGGATCTCATCAAGGTCTGGGATTCAGATCCTCTAATCTCTTTAAAGAGGAGTGTTTACATGTTTTCTAGAGAGGAGGAGAAAGAGCCCCATTTTTGGGAAGTCCTCCCATCCTATTTATAAGGGGGTATCCATAGAAATCCTAAAAAGGTACAATTTAGAGGGAATATTCAGTAGAATATTCTTTTTGAGGATTCCAAAGCAAACTAGGTGTTTCATCACTGCCCGACCTCGACCTCATTGATGACTGTACGACCTCGGCCTTATTGATGACTGTCCAAACTCAGCCTGTTGTCTCGCGTACCGAATTTTTTGATATGATTTTGACCTATACAGTTAGTCCCTCCGCTTATCGAGGTCGTCTTTTCGTCGAGCTCGGTTACCGGACTTCATTAATCGTAGTTCGAGAAATTGGGATGGGGAGGTTGACTAGTGTGGATTGCAGGTGAGGTTGTCGATCTTTGGGTCAAAGAGGTATCCTCGCTAGCTGAACTAGAGCAGAGTTTGATCAGGGCCAACGACTGGAGTGATGAGTCGATCGATAAGACGGTAGAGTTGGAAAATACCGTCGAGGCCAGGATGTCGGCTTTGGGAAGGATGGCGGTATCGGAGGAGGTCATTCGCGTCCTCGGATCTGGACGGGCGAGGAGGTCGAATGTGAATTCGGACGAGGTTGCCGAATGGTAATTCGGATGAGGTTGCCTATTATGAATTTGGACGAGGTTGTCGAATGCAAATTCGGGCAATGTCGCCGAATGCAAATTCGAATGAGGTCGCCTACTTCGATTTCAAATGAGGTCGTCGAATGTGAATTTGGACGAGGTCACCTATTGTGAATTTGGGAGAGGTCGCCGAATGTGAATTCGAAAGATGCTGAATGTTGATTCGGACGAGGCAAAAGGTTGATTCAGAGCCGAATGTTGATTCGTACGAGGCCGGAGGCTGATTGGGACGAGGCCGAAGGTTGATTCGAACGTGGCTAAATTTTGATTAGGACGAGGCCGAAGGCTGATTCGACGAGGTTGAAGGTTGATTCGGACGAGGCCGAATGCTAATTCGGACGAGGTAGAATGTTGATTCGGACGAGGCTGAATGCTGATTCGGACGAGGCCGAAGATTGATTCGGACGAGGCCAGAGGTTGTAATTCGAGCTAGGTCGAATGTTGATGGACTAGGCCGAAGTTTGATTTGAACGAGGCCGAAGGTTAATTTGGGCGAGGCCGAAGATTGATTCGGACGAGGCCGAAGTTTGTAATTTTAGCGAGGTCGAATGTTGATGTACGAGGTCGAAGGTTGATTTGGACGAGGCCGAAGGTTGATTTGGACAAGGTCGAAGGTTGTAATTCGAGCGAGGTCGAATGTTGATTCGGACAAGGCCGAAGTTTGATTCGGACGAAGCCGAAGTTTGATTCGGACGAGGCCGAAGGTTGATTCGGACGAGGCCAAAGTTTGAATCGGGCGAGGCCGAAGTTTAATTCTGACGAGGCTGAATGTTGATTCGGACGAGGCCGAAGGTTGTAATTTGAGCGAGGCCAAAGTTTGATTTGGACGAGGCCAAAGATTGATTCGGACGAGGCCGAAGGTTGATTCGGACAAGGCCAAAGTTTGATTTATGTCACAACCCAAACCGATGGACCGCTACGGGTGCCTGAGTCATACATGTCAAACACTCCTAAGCATGTGTCTAGGTTATGAACCTATATAATATCTATTTAATTACGATGATAACATACATGAAGGAAACCTTCCAACAAGACATAAGTACGTATACATGCATAATATAGTGGGCGAGCCGGCAAGGCTGCTATAGACACTATACCTCCAATAACTGAAGGCCGACAAGGCCACATACATCCCAACTAGACATACTGTCTACATGCCTCTAATGAAAATATAGTTGTACAAAGACGGGACCGAGCCACGTCATACCCATATATATATATATATATATATATATATATATATATATAAACACATCGTACCAAAATCAAAAGCAGCTCTGGATCAAGTCGAGCACGCCAAATTTCGTTGATCATGGATGCTAAGGAAGAGGACCGTCAACTTGCCTACTTGCACTCGCGGGCATGAAACGCAAGCCCCGTGAAATAGGGCGTCAGTACGAAAAATGTACTGAGTATGTAAGACATGAAAATTAGTACGAAAAGGACATAGATGAAACATGGAATATAGAGACAAGTCTTTATATATGAATAACTTTATAAATTCTAAAATATTTATAATGTCATGTATGTGCGTATAAATATTGTGCCACGCATATGTATGGGTGTACATTATATCATCAAGATACTGAGGGCGTCTCATCATATCATCTCGGCCACTGTGGGCAACATCATCAATATATACCACTGATAAGGTGGTGGTGCGTATATAACGTCGTAACTTTTTCTCATATTCCATATACATATATTTACATATATACGCGTATATAACGCCATCGAGTCATGGGTCAATGCACATGTATAAATTGGTGAAATGCATGAAAAATACGTAATAATCTCAATATTCCTTCCGGATAAACTTTTTCAACTGCGTATTATTCTGAGACTCATGAACAGAAGATAATAATAATTCTCATGGAGAATCAAGAATATAGACACCCCTAGTATTTCTATGAATAGAGTAATTTATGGAAACTGTGTGTTTGCTCATTTCTTCTGTATAATTTGGACCATGCCAAAAGAAAGAAGGGATGGACTTGACATACCCGGAGTAGGGAAAACTCCGTATAATATTCCGTTGGAGAATCTTCGTTGATTGAACTTATAACTTAAAAAATTGAATTAAGCTTCTGCTTTCTGAATCCTTGAACGAAATTGTTCTTGCTTCTTTAAGATCTATAAACAAAATTTGGCTTGACATTTTTGGACGAAATTGAATCTGCTTCTAACATTTTTGGCTTGAATCCTGTTTGGCTCAAAATTTATCAATCTACTTTGGAAGCTTAAAAACAATCAGAAATAAATAAGGGTACATCGTAATCAAATATAATAAAACCTAAAGACAAAAAAGATGAAATTATTGTAGTAGATCTGATAAGATGAACTCGAGAATGAGTGTTCGTTAGATGTAGAGATAGAGAGAGAGTAAGAGAAAATAAGAGAGTTGTATTAGTAAGAGAAAATAAGAGAGTTGTATTATCCCAGAATAATACTGATGCCCCTTTACAATGGAAATGTCTCCTTTATATAGCAGGAGGCCCTACTCGAAACAATAATAAAAGTACAAAAAGTAGTCAACGTTCCCCGAGCGAGGACGCTGAGTTTTTACTGGTGTCATCTTTGTCCCCACGTCCAAGTCGTACCCTTGCTTTAGTTGACATATGCTCACTAGCAGTACCCTTCGGCGTAGAGATGTTGAGGGCCAAATTTGACCCCATACAAATCCAAAGACAGAACATTTTCTTGAATTTTAACCTATAACAATATTTCACACATATAAGACTTGTAATCAAGTCTTGTTTGGATAAGACTTTATACTTGAGTCTTGTTTGATAAGACTTAATGAAATCTCCATAAGTAGCCACATGGCTTGAATGACTAATAGCCTGTTTGGCCAAAAGTTTCTTTTTTCTTTTGCCAAAAGTACTTTTGGCAAAAAATTAAAGTGCTTGGCCAAGCTTTTGGAAGGAAAAAAAAGTATTTTTGAGGAGAAGCAGAAGCAGTTTTGGAGAAGCAGAAAAAAGTTGCTTATCTGCTAAAGCACTTTTTTTAGAAGTATTTTTGAGAAAAATACACTTAGAAGCAGCTTTTTAAAGCTTGGCCAAATACTAATTGCTGCTCATAAGTGCTTTTCAAACTAATTAGCCAAACACAAATTGCTTCTCACCAAAAGTACTTTTGAGAAAAGCACTTCTCAAAATAAGCTGATTTTTGCAGCTTGGCAAAATGGGCTATAAGAGTCATTCTTAGTCATTGTGGCTTTGTTCCACGTGGCTTTGGTTACTTTCTTAATTAATTTATTTTTTTATCCTCTTATTAACTAACTGGGTAATGTCATGTTACCTGATAATTAATCAATTACCCACATAATTTATAAATTATTTTAAATTACTTAAAATTTTACTTATTTTTAATATACTTTATATATACTTCATGCATTATACTATTGTGGTCACATGGTACCTTGCATGGTACTAGTTTATACTTTTCGGGTATTATCGCTCAACCCGTATTTTATCCCAAATTGGCCACTTTCAACAAAACTCGCTTTCTTTAATTCATGTACCATTTATCCTTCATGACACTTCTTTATCGTTTGTTATAAATAGCGTAAATATGTTAACACCAAGATGATATCATCCCCGAGTCTACGTCAATTAACTGAAAATGTTTTTTTAACGCACGAAAATGCGAGATGTAACAATTTGGACGAGGCCGAAGATTGATTCGAACAAGGCCGAAGGTTTTAATTTGAGCGAGGTCGAATGTTGTTGGACGACGTCGAAGTTTGATTTGGACGAGGTCGATTGTTGATTCGGATGAGGTCGAAGGTTGTAATTCGAGCGAGGTCGAATGTTGATTCGGACGAGGTCGAAGTTTGATTCGGATGAGGCCGAAGTTTGATTCGGACGAGGCCAAATGTTGATTCGAATGAGGCCGAAGGTTGTAATTCGGACGAGGCCGAAGACTGATTCAGACGAGGCTGAAGCTTGATTCGGACGAGGCCGAATGTTGATTCGGACGAGGCCGGAGTTTGTAATTCGAGCGAGGACAAATTCTTCTTTTTGGCGATGGACCTTGGCCGTAGGGGTGTTATTTCGAGCTAAGGCCTAAATGTTAACCCATTTTAATTCGAGCTGGGGTCGAATTCTTCTTTTTGGTGATGGCCCTTGGCCATAGGGGGTATTATTTCGAGCTGGTCGAAATGTTAACCCGCTGTGGTTCGAACGAGGTTGAACTCTTCTTTTTTGGCGATGGCCCTTGGCCGTTGGGGTGTTATTTCGAGTTGGTCGAAATGTTAAACCGTCGTGGTTCGAACGAGGTCGAACTCTTTTTTTTGCTATGGTCCTTGGCCGTCGGGGTGTTATTTTGAGTTGGTCGAAATGTTAACTCATTGTGGTTCGAACGAGGTCGAACTCTTCTTTTTTTGGCGATGGACCTTGGCCGTCGTGGTGTTATTTTGAGTTGGTCGAAATGTTAACCCATCGTGGTTCGTACGGGTCGAACTATTCTTTTTTTGCCGATAGCCCTTGGCCGTCGAGGTTTTATTTCGAGCTGGTCGAAAGGTTAATATATCATGGTTCGAAGGAGGTGTAACTCTTCTTTTTTGGCGATGGCCCTTGGCCGTGAGGTTCTTATTTAGAACTGTCGAAACCGTAACCCATTGGGGTTCGAACGAGGTCGAACTCTTCTTTTTTTATGATAGCCCTTGGCCGTCGGGGTGTTATTTCGAGCTGGTCGAAATGTTAACCCATCGTGATTCGAATGAGGTCGAACTCTTCTTTTTTGGCGATGGCCCTTGGCCATCGGGTGTTATTTTGAGCTAGTCAAAATGTTAACCCATCGTGGTTCAAATGAGTTCGAACTCTTCTTTTTCGTCGATGGCCCTTGACCATCGGGGCGATATTTCAAGTTGGCTGAAATGCTAACCGTCGTGGTTCGAACGAGGTCGAACTCTTCTTTTTTTGCGATGGCCCTTGGCCGTCGGGGTGTTATTTTGAGCTGGTCGAAATGTTAACCCCACATGATTCGAACGAGGTTGAACTCTTCTTTTCTGGCGATGGTCCTTGGCCGTTGGGGTTTATTTCGAGCTGGTCGAATGTTAACCCGTCGTGGTTCGAATGAGGTCGATCTCTTTTTTTTTTTTACGATGGCCTTTGGCCGTCGGGGTGTTATTTTAGTTGGTCAAAATTTTAATCCGTCATGGTTCGAACGAGGTCAAACTCTTCTTCTTTGACTATGACCCTTGGCCGTCAGGGTGTTATTTTGAGCTGGTCGAAATGTTAACCCGTCGCGGTTCGAACGAGGTCAAACTCTTCTTTTTTGGCGATAGCCCTTAGCCGTCGGGGTGTTATTTCGAGATGGTCGATATTAACCTGTCGTGGTTCGAATGCGGTCGAACTCTTCCTTTTTGACGATGGCCCTTGGCCGTCGGGGTGTTATTTCGAGCTGGTCGAAATGTTAACCCGTCGTGATCCGAACGAGGTCAAAATCTTCTTTTTTGGTAATGTCCCTTGGCCTTTGGTGTGTTATTTCGAGCTGATCGAAATGTTAACCTGTCGTGGTTCGAACGAGGTTGAACTCTTATTTTTCGCGATGGCCGTTGGGGTATTATTTTGAACTGGTCAAAATTTTAATCCGTCGTGGTTCGAACGAGGTTGACCTCTTCTTTTTTGCCGATGGCCCTTGGACGTCGGGGTGATATTTCGAGCTGGTTAAAATGTCAACCCGTCGTGGTTCGAACAAGGTCGAACTCTTCTTTTTGGCAATGGCCCTTGACCATCGGGGTGTTATTTCGAGCTGGTCGAAATGTTAACCCATCGTGAGTCCCAATTTTAAGAGAGTTTCGGGCATCCTCCGGGTGAGTCCCAGTTTTTGGAGAGTTTCAGGCGTCCTCTGGGTGAGTCCCAGTTTCACAGCTTCTGCGTTCTGGGTGAGTCCCAGTTTGCTTTTGTTGTTTCCTGGGTGAGTCCCAGTTTGCTTAATTTTGCTTGTGTTGGAGAATATGAGGCGTTTCCTGTTCGCGCATCTGGGAGAATGCTCCTGCTTCTATCCTGCTTAGAAAAATAGTTAGTTAAACCAAATAAAATCATTCATTATCTCGATTTGATCTAGTGCAAAGAAATGCTAGGAAGGCAAGCACAGGTAGCAGGAAGTGGTGACGCAGGAGTAGAGTCGAACATCTTCCAAATTCATCACCTCGTGAATGTTGTCTTTTAATGATGATGAAGTTGAAAACGCAATCTGCGTCTGTGACCTCATATGAGGTGAGGATATATTAACTTCAAGAACCATAGCTTATATGCTGAATCTTTTGCAATCGGATACAATTCCTGCATGATGAAAGCGAAAGAAAAAAAGGATATCGATCAAATAGGGTTGAAGAAATTTCCTTTTTGTAGCAAAATCAATTACTAGTCAGGTTTATTTTAAGGAATTTTAGGTAACGATGAGAGAACTGTTTAGTCTATAAGTGGGAGGGATCATTGTAATATTGATAAATTTGTACATAGTGAAATAAGAACGCGATCACTATAATCGCCGAAATTTTTCCATTTTCGGCTAGATCTAATATGTGGATAGATTTTGATCCTGTTTTTGTGCAGCAATCCCAAACAGCGACGCTACTCTACGAACTTGCTAGAATTGAATTCTAGATCTAGAGAAAATTAAAATTTTAACTAGAGAATTCTCACAGACTGTGCCAAATTGTTTGACCAAAAGATATCGAAACCTTTTTTATTAAATCAATTAATAATGATGATGAGGGTAAATCCTAGTTAAGGAGAATTAATTCTAGATCCGAAATGAATAATATGACTAGACAAACATAGCTGAGTATAAGTGCTGGCAGTGATTATGGCCAAAATTTAATAGCATAAAAAAGATGCACTAAGTAAGATGCATCCTCTTTCATTTGATAAGGATGAATGATAGACATATATAAGAACCTTTGGACCCTTTTTGGATCTTATCAAGGTATGTGATCACATATCCTTTAATCTCTTTAAAGAGGAGTGTTTACATGTTTTCTAAAGAGGGAGAGAGAGAGAGAGAGAGCCCCATTTTTGTGAAGTCCTCCCCTCCTATTTATAAGGGGTATCCATATAAAAGCCTAAAAATTTACAATTTAGAGGAAATATTCAGTAGAAAGCAAACTAGTTGTTTCATTACTGCCCGACCTCGGTCTTATTGATGGTTGTCCGACCTCGGCCTTATTAATGATTGTCCGACCTCGGCTTGTTGTCTCCGCATACCAAATTTTTTTGACCTGATTTTGACCCATACAATGATAAAACAAAATAACATGTGGCATTTATGGTTTGCCAATACTCATATAATTTTTACAATATACTCAAATCAGGACTAGGAACCCTCACCTTATCTTTACACACTATTGCTGTGAAAAAGATCCGTTGTACATGAACAGGAGGGAGCTTTCCAAAAAGGAGTATAGTCGTAAAACAATAATATCTGGCCCTAATGTCTCACTTAATAATATCTCACTAATTAAACAGTGAGGATAAAAAAGTGATAAATGATTTTTTATTAAAATCTCAGTTTTCTTTGAATAAATAATTGATTACCTTAAACTACTAATATTTAATGTCGGAAATAGTATTAAATAATATGTAAAAACTCATGTCATGTACTTATTCGTTTGATAAATTGACCCATTATAAGTTTTCTATTTTACTTTTCAATTTATGTTACAACATTGGATTTAATATTAAATTTTAGAATATGTGAAAAATTCATGTTATGCAGCTGTTGGTTTAATATATTGACTCATTGCTAGTAAAAAAATAAAAAATAGTGACAGTAAAATTATGTAGCTAAATAAAAAAAATTATCGCTAACTCAATTTAGCAACAAATTAGCGATATATTATTAAAAAAATGATTAACTATGTGCGAATTAGTAATAAATTAGCGATAAAGTTTGTAGCTGATTTCTATTTTTATGAAGTGCATTATAGTAATCCCTCTATTTGAAGTGAAGTTATTTGATTTAGCAAGATATTTGAGGGGGTTAAAACTGTTTGACTCAAAAGATATTAAACTCTTTTTAAGCAAATCAATCAATAAAGAAGAAGGGGTAAATCGTAGTCAAAATTAATAAACCCTAGGATAGTTCTAGTAAATATGGAATTGCAATAATAAAGGAGATAGACCAGTGGAGAGAAAAAGAGTAGAGAGAGAAAGAGAGAGAATTGTATTTTTTATCCAAAGAACTGTCCCCTATTACAAGGCCAAAATCCCCCTTATATAATGGAGGACCCTCTATTTACCACCAGAATGACAAAGGAATAACCATATTTTATAACGAAGCCGATGATGACGCGAGGACGTCTATCCTTTCCTTCCCGGGTCGCCTTCTCCCCCTATACCGACACGTGGGTGCCTAACGGTTGGTCGTGCTACCTTCGAGACGTCATCGACCAAATTCGAACTCATACAGCTAGTCCCTATGCTTGTCGAGGTCGCAGTGAGGTGCGTCCTCGATGGGCGGAATTAGTGCTTCTTTTAAAGAGAATGTGGCATGTCGAAACGTTACGCCGTGGCCAGTAGAGGAGAGCGTGATCACATTCGACGGAACACCAAAAAGAACGCTCCTCCCTGGGTGACGTTAGCGGTTGCATACGTCATCATTATGTGTATTTTCGAGGAAGAAAAGCTGACGGTTTGACGCTTGATTTACCGCATTGATTTGAAGCCTGACGCCTCGATTCAGGCGCCACCCAACCCTATAAATAGGTGAAGGGTTCAATCTCGTTGAAGAACTTTAGTCACTCTCGAGAATTTTTCGATCTTCTTCTTCCATTTTTGCATCTCTTCATTTTCTCACATTCATTCTTGATTAGAAGCCTTCTTTTCTCATTCTCTATTGGTATGACCTGCTACTTTTATATAAAATCATGCTGAAATCTCGTCGCCTTACTGAGGAGGTTCCTGAGATTTCTCCTGTGAGTGCAGTGCCTTTCTCCGATAGCAGAGAAGTGGAGGTGGAGGATGATGACATCACTCTTACAATGGAGGCATTATTACCACGACATCCCTTGTCTCGGAGTGACTACAGTAAGAACCCACCTCCTACTCCGAGCCCCGTACATGGTATCCTCGCTCACGTGGAGATGGTTCTGGCGGATGGGGACTGCGCTAACGTTCACAGACCCGGGTACTGCGCTCTCTACGAGTACCCATATATGATTGGTTATACCATGCCTCTTTTTCTTTTGGCAGACGAGTTCTGTAGATTCTATCATATCTGCCTGGCTCAGCTCACGCCAAACACGCTCAAAGTGCTCATTTTGTTGACTAAATACACGGAACTAGCCGGGAGTGACATCTTCGTGCACCACCTCTTGCATTTATTCTCCCCCGATTTTCTTAGGGGCACCACGGTGCACCTAAGGCTTCGTGGCACAAAGGGACTAGTGGTCAGAATAGACGACCGGCCGAGTCGTAAGTACTGGCACAAATACTTCTTTATCAAGACTGAACACGTGGTTTCTAACCCCGCCGGGTTCTCAGAAAAGTGGAATGACAATCGTAAGTATTGTAGTTCATTTTACTCTCCATCTTCCGCAAATGTTGCTTCTGACAGTTTGTTTTGCAGCTATGGCTCGCCCACCTCAGCCCGTTATCGGCCTCAGAAATTGGGTTGCCGGCCTGTTGCCTCATACGGAGGAGACTCGAACGTGGGTTGCCTTCATTGAACGCTATGGCCCTAAGGTTTCCTTAGGTAAACCTTTTATTTATTGCATCGTCAGTCGTGTGGCTCTATCTCACTGTATGATTCTTGTTAATGACATGTCGGGGAGCTTCTAGGAGAAAGGAGCCAGTCCCTAATTTTAGATGACCTGCTGCTATCGTAGAAGCTCAGGACATTTTATGTGCGTCTGTCCGAGAGGGCCATCCTCTACCTCTTCAGCGGGAGACGTCGTCTGCCTCTACAACGGTAAGAAACACGCCCTCGTTGGCATAGACTTCTCATCCTGTCGACGAATCCTCTGATAGTGACGAACCATTAGAGAGAAAAAGGAGAAGTTTGGAATTAGGAAAGGGGGTGGCTACTGATGCTGACGGGAGTGGGGCATGTCGGACGATGTCAATGCCCGTGTTTATGGCTGATGCAATTTTTCGGGGAGGTCAGCCCATGAGAGGACGGCTGCCCCTAGAGCTAGTTCGATGTGCTCTGCTGAGGGGGGTGCGTCGACCAACGTCAGAAGGCCTAGCATGGAAGCTAACGGGTCGGGTTCCGACGTCGCCCTGGAGGATGTAAATAAATTTTTGGATCACCACACCTATGTGGAAATGGTGACGGATGGGCCTGACCGTCGTATAGTAATCTCGAGGGATTACAATTTGCTGCTAAATAGTGAGCAAGTCGTATCGACCCTTACCCTTTTGTGCGCCACTCCTGAGAGCGAGACATTCAGAACGATGAGTGATGCGGAGCTGTCTCGAAAGGTCGCTGGCATGGCCCTACAGGTGGGTTTCCTCACTTTTCTTTTTTTGTATTGTAGGATTAATATGGAAATGTGTGCTTACTTGCTATTCTTTTAGACCCTCGTCCTAGAGATGGAGCGGGGTCGCCGTGAAGGAAGGAGGACGGAGTTTTATAAGAAAATATCGACGAAGTACCAACAACACCATGCCAAGCATCAGACGGTGTCCGGCCTCTACCTTCAAGACCCTAAATTCTAGGTTTTTCGCGAAGGGCTCAAACAGTGGGAGGCCTAGTTAGAGAGGAGGGTGGCAGAACTAGAGGATATTGATGGGGAGCTCGTGAGGGCCATTGCTCGTAACAGCGAGTTGGAGGTCCTCCTTAAAGTGAAGGAGGATGAGCTCGAACTGGGTCGAGGGGTGACTGCAGAGAATGCCGACCTGCAGTTGAAGGTGACCGGTTTGAGCTCCAAACTGAGTGCCAATATAGTGGAGATTGACGGGCTCAGGGGCGAGTTGAATGCAGTGCTGATAAGTTGTCCGCCGCCATTTCTGAGACGGTCTCATTGGAGGATGCCCTCCGCTTATCTAGGTCAGAGCTTACACGGGAAAGGGAGGCCTCAAGCTGTCAGATTGTGGAGTTTGAGAGGCGTCTTGGGGAGCTAGGGGCGGTATTGTCCTTACTACAAAGGCAAGTAGCTCCGCCGAGGGTAGGAGAAGCAGATCGCCGCCTTGGGCCTTCCACATCTCGCCCTTTGGTCAGTCAGGGCTCGAATCATCGTTTATATGAGATGTAGGTCTATCTGGAGGCTCGGTTTGATATGTATAGAGCTTTTTATATCGAGGGTCGTGCGGCAGAGGCAGAAGTTCAGACAGTGCATGCTGAAGCACGTACGGCTCGTGAGTTATGTAGATATGAGCCTAACACTCCCGATGGGGATGGTGTTTCCCCTGACGATGTGAACCGCCTCAATTCAGACTTATGCTATGAAGATGCTTACCCTGCTGTAGTCGACGATTAGTTTTAGTTTGGTTGTTTTATTAAAAAAAAAATTTAGTGTTGGTTGTATTGGGGCCCTCATGTATGGGCAAAAACGTAAATAACATTTTGTTGTAATATAAACTATTTTTTCCATTTTGCTTGCTCCCTGTTTTTTTCTTTTTAGTTTGAAGCGAGACACTTGGTCTTCGTAGGGATGTATTGATTATTGTTATAACCATATTTCATCGTGGTTCGAGCGAGGTCGAAGTAGTATCTGTCGTGGTTCGAACGAGGTCGAGCTAATGTTGCTGGACTTAGCCGTTAGGATGTTGCTTCGAACGTGGCCGAAATAGTATCCATCGGGTTTCAAACGAGGTCAAACCGATGTCGATGGCCTTAGCCGTTAGGATGTTGCTTTGACCGTTGTCGAAGTAATATCCGTCGTGGTTCGAACGAGGTAGAACTGATATCGATGGCCTTAGCCGTTAAGATATTGCTTCGACCATGATCGAAGTAATATCCGTCATGGTTCGAATGAGGTTGAACTGATGTCGATGGCCTTAGACGTTAGGATATTGCTTCGACCGTGGTCAAATTAGTATCCATCGTGGTTCGAACGAGGTCAAACTGATGTAGATGTCATTAGCCGTTATGATGTTGCTTCGATCGAAGTAGTATCCGTCGTGGTTAGAACGAGGTCAAACTGATGTTGATGGACTTAGCCGTTAGGATATTACTTCGACCGCGGTCGAAGTAGTATCAGTCGTGGTTTGAACGAGGTCGAACTGTTATCGATGGCCTTAGTTGTTAGGATGTTGCTTCGACCATGATCGAAGTAGTATCCGTCGTGGTTCAAACGAGGTCGAACTGATGTCGATGGCCTTAGCCGTTAGGATGTTGCTTTGACCGTTGTCGAAGTAATATCCGTCGTGGTTCGAACGAGGTAGAACTGATATCGATGGCCTTAGCCGTTAAGATATTGCTTCGACCATGATCGAAGTAATATCCGTCATGGTTCGAATGAGGTTGAACTGATGTCGATGGCCTTAGACGTTAGGATATTGCTTCGACCGTGGTCAAATTAGTATCCATCGTGGTTCGAACGAGGTCAAACTGATGTAGATGTCATTAGCCGTTATGATGTTGCTTCGATCGAAGTAGTATCCGTCGTGGTTAGAACGAGGTCAAACTGATGTTGATGGACTTAGCCGTTAGGATATTACTTCGACCGCGGTCGAAGTAGTATCAGTCGTGGTTTGAACGAGGTCGAACTGTTATCGATGGCCTTAGTTGTTAGGATGTTGCTTCGACCATGATCGAAGTAGTATCCGTCGTGGTTCAAACGAGGTCGAACTGATGTCGATGGCCTTAGCCGTTAGGATGTTACTTCGATCGTGGTCGAATTAGTATCTATCATGGTTCGAACAAGGTCGAACTAATGTCGATGGCCTTAGCCGTTAAGATATTGCTTCGACCGTGATCGAAGTAGTATCCATCGTGGTTTTAACGAGGTCGAACTGATGTCGATAGCCTTAGCCGTTGGGATGTTTCTTCGACCGTGGTCGAAGTAGTATCCGTCGTGGTTCAAACAAGGTCAAACTGATGTCTATGGCCTTAGCTATTAGGATATTGCTTCGATCGTGGTCGAAATAGTATCCGTCGTGGTTCGAAAGAACGAGGTCTAACTGATGTCGATGGCCTTAGCCGTTAGGATGTTGCTTTGACCGTGGTCGAAGTAGTATCCGTCATGGTTCGAACGAGGTCGAACTGATGTCGATGGCCTTAGCCGTTAGGATGTTGCTTCGACCGTGATCGAAGTAGTATCTGTCGTGGTTCGAACGAGGTCGAACTGATATCGATGGCCTTAGCTGTTAGTATGTTACTTTGACTGTGGTCGAAATAGTATCTGTCGTGGTTTGAACGAGATCGAACTGATGTCGATGGCCTTAGCCGTTAGGATGTTGCTTTGATCGTGGTCGAAGTAGTATCTATCGTGGTTCGAACGAGGTCAAACTGATGTCGATGGCCTTAGCCGTTAGGATGTTGCTTCAACCGTGGTCGAAGTAGTAACCGTCATGGTTCGAACGAGGTCAGACTGATGTCGATAGCCTTAGCCGTTAGGATGTTGCTTTGACCGTGATAAAAGTAGTATTCGTCGTGGTTCGAATGAGGTCGAACTGATGTCGATAGCCTTAGCCGTTATGATGTTTCTTCGACCGTGGTCAAAATAGTATCCGTCGTGGTTTGAATGAGGTCGAACTGATGTCGATAGCCTTAGCCGTAGGATGTTGCTTCAACCGTGGTCGAAGTAGTATCCGTCGTGGTTCGAACGAGGTCAAACTGATGTTGATGGCCTTAGCCGTTAGGATGTTGCTTCGACCGTGGTCGAAATAGTATCCGCCGTGGTTCAAACAATGTCGAATTGTTGTCGATGGCCTTAGCCGTTAGGATGTTGCTTCGATTGTGGTTGAAGTAGTATTCGTCGTGGTTCGAACGAGGTCGAACTGATGTCGATGGCCTTAGCCATTGGGATATTGCTTCGACCGTGGTCGAAGTAGTATCCGTCGTGGTTCGAACGAGGTCGAACTGATGTCAATGGCCTTAGTAGTTAGGATGTTGCTTCGACTTTGATCGAAGTACTATCCGTCGTGGTTCAAACGAGGTCAAACTTTTGTCGATGGTCTTATATGTTAGGATGTTGCTTTGATCGTGATCAAAGTAGTATCCGTCGTGGTTCAAACGAGGTCGAACTGATATCGATGGCCTTAGCCGTTAGGATATTGCTTCGACCGTGGTCCAAGTAGTATCCGTTGTGTACAAACCGATTGCATTTCGCATGATGGAGGTGTTCATTCAAATGGAGAATCTTATTTACACAATGGAGATTTCTATTTATACAATGGAATTCTGCTCATACAATGGAGGTTGCCTGGTGTAGTCCCTTTATTAATTTGGCCTAGAGGTCATGCCGATGGGCCGGGGTGATGAACAACGCTTTGATCCATTTTGTTCACTCTGTTGCCGCATCGTTAAAATCCTCCCCGAGAAAACCCGATTGGGACAAAACTCAGGTAAGGGAAAAAGAGTACGACTCAGGTGACACCTTTTACAAGTGGAAATACTTGAGATGGGCGACGTTCTAGTTGTTTTGTAGTAGTTTTCCTTCCATCGTTTCTAGTTGGAATGATCCTTTGTTTGCCATCGCTATGATTTTATGTGGTGCATCCCAGTTGGTTCCCAACTTTCCCTCGTTTTGGTCTTTTGATGCAAATATTTTGGCTTTGAGGACTTAGTCGCCAACTTTAAGGGATATTACCTTTGCTTTCTTGTTGTAATATATCTCTACTTGCTACTTCTGGGCTATCATTCTTATATGGGCCATATCTCTCCATTCTTCGACCTCATCTAGGTCTTGCAACTTACTCTCGTCGTTAACTGCTCTGCTTATATGGGAGTATCTCAGGCTAAGCTCCCCAACTTCGACGGGTATGACTACATCGGTCCCGTAGACCAGTGAGTATGGAGTTTCTCCCGTGCTGGACTTTGGTGTAGTTCGATATGCCCATAATACTTCAGGTAACAATTCGGGCCATAGCCCTTTGGCTTCTTCGAGCTTCTTCTTTAATATGTTCAATTCCGCTTTGTTGGAGGACTCAGCTTGGCCGTTGGCAACGGGGTGATATGGTATGGAGAGTATCCGCTTGATATGCCATTTTTTGAAGAACTCAGTCGTTTTCTTCCCGACAAATCGGGGTCCGTTATCACAGCCGATTTATTTGGGGATGCCGAAACGACATATAATATTCTTCCATATAAAGGCGATGACCTCCTGCTCGCGTATTTGTGCATATGCACCTGCTTGCACCCACTCAGAGAAATAGTCACTTAAAACCAAAAAGAAACGTACCTTTCCTCGTCCTGCCCGAAGGGGGCCGACTATGTCCATTCCCCATTTTATGAAAGGCCACGGTAAAGTGACGGAATGGAGGAGTTCCCCTGCTTGATGTATCATAGGGGCGTACTTTTGGCACTACTCACATCTCCGGACATAGTTTGCTGCTTCTTTTTTCCTAGCGGGCCAATAGTATCCAACACGGATGAGGCATCGGACGAGGGTGCAGTTCCAGTGTGGGTTCTGCAATGACCCTCGTGTACTTCCTACAACACTTGCCTTGTTTGGTGTGGCCCCAGACATTTGGCTAGGGTACCACCAAATGTCCTCTTGTAGAGGTTATTATTTACCAGGCTGTACCGAGCGGCCTACGCTCGAAGTTTCCTGGCTTCTTTTTTGTCTTGCGAGAGTGTACCGTCCTGTAGATTAGATACAAGGCGGTTAATCGAGTCCTGGGTTAAATGTAGAGAGAGTGTCTCAACATGGTCTATTGCAGAATGTAGGAGGATGACCACATTTCCCTTGTTGATATTCCTGGTGGCCGCAACTAATTTGGCAAGGCCATCTGCTTCGATGTTTTGTGCCCTGGGGATCTGATCGAAGCGGCACTCGTCGAACTCAGGCATCAATCTATGGATCTCTGATTGATACTTATGCATTCTTTGCTCTTTGATTTGGAAAGTCCCGGTGACCTGATTTATGACGAGTTGAGAGTCGAAATGGAGGACGAGTCGTCGTGCGCCATATTTGAGGGCTAACTTCAGACCTACAATCACAGCCCCATACTCGGCCTCGTTGTTAGTCATCTTGGGGCATCGTATGGACTGGCAAATTACTTTGCCCATAGGGACCTCGAGGACGAGTCCCAGTCCCGATCCTGAGGCATTCGAAGCGCCATCGGTGTAGAAAGTCCAGAGGTCGGTACATGCGGAGGCACGAATCACTTCATGCTCTGCCTTTGGAAATATTTCTGTGGTGAAATTGGCGACGAAATCGACGAGCACCTACGACTTAATCGCGATTCGCAAGTGATAGGTTATTTCATGCTCGCTGAGCTCTATCGCCCATTTGGCGAGTCTGCTTGAAAGCTCAGGTTTATGTAGAATGCCCCTTAGGGGGAAGGCCGTTATTACTTTTATGGGATTACACTGAAAGTATGGTCTAAACTTGCGTGAAGCTGTGACTAGTGCTAGAGCAAGTTTTTCGAGGCGAGGGTACATCGTATCGGTACCTATTAAGGTCTTGCTGATATAATAGATAGGGGATTGCGTACCACTATTTTCGCAAACCAGGACTGTGCTGATGGCTACCTCAGATACGGCTAAATACATGAGTAAACATTCGCATGGGTCAACTTTGAGGAGTAACAACGGTAAGGACAAATATGCTTTTAATTTTTTCAGGGCGTCGATGCATTCCTTGTTCCATTGCAGCCCATGATCTTTCCTTAGTACGTTGAAGAATTTGTGACATCTGTCCGAGGATCGTGAAATGAACCTCGACAAGGCGGCTATTCACCCCGTCAGCTTCTGTACCCGTTTCTTGCTAGTTAGTGCTTCAGGTATTAAGTTAATGGCTTTGATTTGATCTGGGTTAACTTCGACTCCTCGTTGTGATACGAGGAAGCCCAAGAATTTTCCTGAGGCCACGTCGAAAGCACATTTTTCTGGATTCAACTTCATCCCGTACTTCCTCAATATCTCGAAGGCTTCCTTTAAATGATCAATGTGGTCCTCTTTCTTTGCCGACTTTACCAGTATATCATCAATGTAGACCTCCATCATTTTGTCGAGATGTTCCTTGAACATTTTGGTGACCAACCGCTGGTAAGTGGTCCCCACGTTCTTGAGTCCGAACGACATTACCTTATAGCAATAAGTACCTTGATGGGTGATGAAGGTTGTTTTTTACTGATCCTCTTCGGCCATCAGGATTTGGTTGTAACCAGAGTAAGCGTCCAAAAAACTCAGCAGTTCATGCCCTACCGTTGCATCGTTCATCTAGTCGATATGTGGTAACGGGAAGGAGTCTTTTGGGCATGCCTTGTTCAGGTCAGTGAAGTCCATGCACATTTGCCACTTCCCATTCTTCTTTCTGACCATGACTACATTGGCGACCCATTAGAGACACTTTGATTCTCTGATGGAACCATTGGTGAGCAATTTGTCCACCTTTTCACTGATCGCTTCGTTGAATTTTCTCTTTGCCTGCTTTACTGAAGGATTGAGCGGTTCGACATTCAACCTATGAATGGAAATATCCCTTGGGATGCCCGCCATATCTGAGTGGGAACAGGCAAACAAATCGGCATTGTTAGTTAGAAATTCATGGTACTTACCTGGTTCTGGGAGGTTGTGTCCGATGTGAGCCTTTTTTATACTGTCGGCGTCGTCCAGCTGGACCGGGTCGAGGTTTAATATAGTTTCAACGCAGGCCTCTGCGATGTCTGGGTCTTTGATGACCTTTGCCGGTGGGTCGGGCTTAGTCCTTTCATGGCTAATTTCTATGCCTCCGCGCTCGCTCCCTTTAGTTGTTTGGTGTGCGTGCAATCCCGGGTAATCCGATAGCATTCTTGGGCGGTACGTGGTTTGCCTCGAATATTGAATACCCCCCACGGGGTTGGAAATTTGAGCTCTTGGTAAAATCTCGATGGGACGGCTCGCATGACGTGTATCCAAGGGCGTCCTATGATTGCGTTATAGGCCGTTTCCTGGTTCATGACGTGGAATGTAGTTTCCAGTGTGACCCCTCCTGCTAAGACAGTAGCATTATTTCCCCGGATGTTCGCTCTACTGCATTGTTAAAACCTGTTAATGTTATACAACGCGGTATTATTTTATCTACGAGCCTCATTTGCACGAGGACTCTCGGGTGGATAATACATGCGCCGCTTCCGTCATCTATCATGATTATTTTTACATTTGTATCAGTGATGTGTAAAGTTATAACTAAAGCATTATAGTTAGGGAAAGACAACCGTCAACATCTGACTTTTCGAAGATGATACTGTCTTCGAAGTCGTCATACTGTTCGTGGGCGACCGTGCGTTTGAGTTTTTGGGTAGTGGTGAACTTCACTTGGTTGATTAATAGCTTGTCGTCGCCGCCGATAATCATCTGTATGGTGCGTGTCGGTGACGGCGGTTTTGGAGGTCCTTGAGAGGGGTCTTGCTATCTGGCAAAGTTAGCCCTTCCTTTTTCACTGAGAAGTTCCTTTAGGTACCCTTGGTTTAGCATTCTGACCACCTCTTGTCGCAGGCCTATGCAATCTTTGGTTTTGTGTCCTCTTTCCTACTGGAATTCGCAGAGGACGTTTGACCTTTTTGCGCTTGGGTCCGATTTCATTTTCGGCGACCACTGCACCTTCGTGCCCAGCTTTTCTAGTGAGTAAACTATTTATAAAGGGGAAACACAAAAGTTATGAGCAGATAACAGTGGAGGCATACCTCTTTCATTCTGAAGGGGTGTCGTGTGTCGTAGAATGGCGTCCGCATGTCACGGAGGGGGCGGGTTGGAGGTTTTGATGTAAGGCTGATGCCTTTCTCGATTGAAACGCGGGGGCTGGTCCATTCTTCCATCGTTACGTCGATCTCTTCTTGCCTCGACCTGGACTAATGTTAGTCGCTGAATTGGACCGTTAAGATCGTCTTCATCTACCCTTACTTCGATGCAGTAGGCGTTATGGATCTCTTCTCATGTGGTGGGAGGGTACTTTATGAGTCTGCTGAGCAATTTCTTGGTTGCTTTCGATCCGCTCCTATTTAGCCCATTTTGGAAGGCTGCGACCGCCATTCTTTTTGACACATTTGGCAATCCTATTCTTACCCTGTTGAATTGGGCGAAGAAGTCTCGAAGTCCCTCGCCCCAATGTTTGCCGGATGGCGAAGATGTCATTGACCCTAGCTTCAGCCTTCTTTGCTCCTGCGTGAGTAGTGAAGAATTTGTCTGCCATCTCCTCGAACGTCGATATCGACCATGCTGGTAACTGTGAATACCATGTTAATGCTCCTCCTATCAAAGTTTCACCAAACTTTTTCAATAGTACGGATGGAACTTGTTCTTTTTGATAGGTCATTGCCTTTTACCGCGGTGACGTAATGGATTAGATGATCTTCTGGATCCGTGGTTCCGTCGTATATTTCAAGTATGATGACATTTTGAAGGTTTTAGGGATGGGGTATGGAGCAGCCTCCTTAGTGTACGGTTGTTCGACAAACTTTGCCACATCGCGTTTTGGTAGCAGCTTGGGAGCGCCAGGTATTTTGTCGACCCTTTCTTGGTGCTCTTTCATTTGTCACGAAGTACTTTGTTCTCGTTTTTCATTTCTTCCATTTTGTTTAGGATAGTTGCGAGTGCATCACCACTTGCGTTAATGACGGTGCGGGTGTTGCTCGTTCGTGTAGGGCCCGACTAACCTGTGATGGCTGCATTTTCCGCCGTTGGTGAATCTTCGGCATTTCCCTAGGGGTTTACATTCGAATCGGTTTATCGATAAATCGAATCAATTATTTGTTATCTGTTTATCGGTTTATCGATTTATTGATTTCGATTTCGGTTTCGAAATTTCCCTTATCGAGTTATCGATTTGTCCTCTTTGGTTTAAACCGATAAACCGATAAGATATACTAAAAAGAAAAAATTAGTTTTTTTATAATTTTTTTTAATTATTTTTTTACCCTTATTCTATAGTACATTTTCCTTTACCCTAAGTCCCAAACCCTATTATTTCCTCTACCACATTTAAGGAATGATCATATTTAAAGCTCAAGGGAATGAAGTTCAAATTAATGAAAAATAAAATTAGTCGTGATGATGTATTTTTTTTTATACCGTTGGAGTGTTGGTGGCATACATTTGATCCCTTACTTTAGTTTCGTTGCATATGCTTGTTGACACAATTTTTATATTATGAATGATGTTCATCTTATTTTAGCTTCTTTTTTTCTATATTAGTTAGGCGTGTTTATAGCGATATACTTTCCGTGGAATTCCGCAAATTTTCTTATTGGTGTATTCGATAATCGAATCGATAAGCCCAAAAAAACGAAAAATCGAAATCGAAATCGAAATCGAAAAAAGCGAAAACTTATTGAAACGATAATGATAAGCATATGTACAAATCGATAATCGATAAGTAATTATCGATAAGGGTCAAAATAGAATCGATAAATCGAATGCACACCCCTGCATTTCCCTGAGGGGTTTCTCGAGCATGTTGCTTAGGGAGCTCGTCAACCATTCCTCTAGCAGCTTTTTGATTGTTGGTGGTGTTTCTTTCGCCGTAGACGTGGAAGCTCCTTTCTCACGCAAGACAGTCAGATCCCTGTGTGAAGAGGGTGAGATCTCCCCCTCCGGTGTACCGCTTGGTATTATATTCTCGGTATCTTCCCTATTGGCTTCGTCGAGGGAGCCTAAGAGGTTGTTTGAGACATCTGCTATCATTTTTAACCTTGCTTCTTTTTCCGCCATTGTTGGTTCTTATGGGGTATGAAGAATAGTGATCGTTGCTTTTGATATCCTAGATGAAAACTATGATTTTGATTATAAAAATCCCCACAGGCGGCGCCAAATTGTTTGACTCAAAAGATGTTAAACTCTTTTTAAGCAAATCAATCAATAAAGATGAATGGATAAATCGTAGTCAAAAATAATAAACCCTACGATAGTTTTAGTAAAAATTGAATTGCAATAGTAGAGAGAGAGAGAATTGTATTTTTTGTCCGAAGAAGTGTCCCCTATTACAAGGCCAAAATCCCCCTTATATAATGGAGAATCCTTTATTTATCACTAGAAAGACAAAAGAAGAAGTATATTTTATAACGAAGCCGACGATGACGCGAGGACATCTCTCCTTTCCTTCCCGGATCGCCTTCTACCCAGTAGCGGACCCAGAATTTTTATCAAGCGGGTTCAAAAAAAAATTAGATATTATATGTGACTAGCTAGTTTCGAACTCAGGACCATGTAGAAAATTTGAACCCTCTTAACCAACAGGCTAGACATTTTTCTTGTTTGAAGTGGGTTCAAAATTATATTTATACCTTTACTTGTTTGAAAACAACAAAAATATACCCATATATATAGTGTTATTTTTAGATGAAGCGGGTTCATATGAACCCACTTGACTCCACGTGGGTCCGCCCCTGCTTCTACCCCTATACCGACACGTGGGTACCTAACGGTTGATTGTGCTACCTTCGAGACATGATCGACCAAATTCGAACCATACAAAAACCGCTTGAGTTATGTATTAAAACAGATTACTTAAGAAAATGTAGTAGTACCACATATTTGTATTCAAAATGAAAATTTGGGGGCAAGAATGGGGAATGTAGCCGAGGAAAGGAACAGGAGGGGAAGGCACCAATCCCGGAAGAGGCACGTGAAAATATGCATGAGGACCACGAATTATCATGCACGCATGCTTTTGTCTTAGATTTATAACTAAATCACAGCCGTTGAAATTAGGAGTACATGGGGATTCGGCTAATTAGCACGCCCAAATATCCAGAATGAATACACAAGTCACCACTAAGGGTTGTGAATTGTGATTGCTGATAAATAGTTCTTCGTTCTCAACCAAAAAATTCGAGTTTGCGCCCTTAAAGAGTCGTATTTGTTAAAAAATATTTTACTCAAAATATGAGATTTTTGTTGTGAATTAAAATTTAGTCGGACTCCAATACTAATACAACGATAAAAAAAAAAATAAAAAAAAAAGAAGGAAGTCTTTGTAAGGAGGAGTAGGGCCAAGGCAGTAGCGCAGCTTTCTATGGTCCTTTGGAACTTAAACTCGCCGCATTCCCTGCACTATTATTCCCTTCCGTATTTATACTTTCCACAATCTCCTTCTCCCCAACACCATTGATTTTCCTCCACGTGTTGATTATATATATATACTGTTTGTGGGTCCCTGATCATTTCCTTTTGGATTTTAGGCGGTGGATTTGATTTCGTGACGTGGAAACTACGGATGGATTTTAATATTAGTACCAGTAGTTACTCTTTTTGGAGGTATGCTATACAGAAAAACAAAAAATTTCAGCTAAACACGAGAATTCGCAAAGCTGACCTTTTATTGTATTTTTTTAAAAGCAAATGCTACCGTTTCTTATGTGGATTTGCAAATTGAATTTTTATTTCTCTAAAAATCAAAATTTACCTGATAAAATTTTCGCGTGTTCTATTATGATGAATTGTGTCAATTCCTCATCTAAATAACTAAAATATTATAAGATAAGACTTTTATTTAGTTAGTGGAAGTATATATCTTTGCTGAGTTCGAATATTTCAAACAGAATACTTCATTAAAAATTTGTTTTTTGAAAAGAATCAAATTGCACCAAGCACGAATTAATTACAAATTACATTTTCTGTAATTATTTGATAAATAATTAAAAAATCCTCATACGAAATATGTTCGACTAGTCAAATACAATAGCAACAATACTAGAGCCGTCAATATGGGGTTGGCCCATTGGGCCAGCCCAGCCCGTGATTTAGCAGGGCTGGGCTAGAATTTTTAGAGCCCGTTTAAAAATGAGACTTTTAAGTCCGGTCCGAGTAAACCCGTGGCTCGCGAGGCTTGAGTGAGGTTGGGCCGGGCCGGCCCGTGGGCCTAATAAAATATTTATTTAAAATATATAAAAAATAAAAAGTATACTGCCTTTAGATATGGAAAGTCAGAATTTGATCTTTACTAAGAGGAACCAAAACTTGATCTTGAGAAGTTTCAACAGGTGATATTGTCATGTATTGGAAGGATCATTCTAGAAAATATCCCGATCTTTCAATGATGGAGCATGATGTACTTAGCATTCTTATTACCATTGTACCTTCGGAATCAATATTTAGCATTGGTAGCGTGTTCTTACAAAGTACAAAAGTTGCATTTATTATGAAAATGTCCAAACACTTGTTACTACTTCAAATTGGCTGCACAAGTATTCCCGAACTCAAACTGGTAATATTTTTTATGTGAATTTAAATATTATTAATTTTTAAAATTTAATTATTTTTAATATTTAACTAATTAATATTGCATATGAATTGTAGATGAAAGTGAAGATGTTAAAACAACCTTGTCACAAGCGGATTCAAATGTGTTTGATGAAGATGATGTGTTGGATATCTCATATCATGAACGTTCTCTTGAATAGTTTGTTTTAGTGAATGAAATATAGTCCTGTCTTTTACATTTTTTTTAGTATTTATTGTGATATATTGGAACAACATAAAAAGTTATTAAGTTTTGCGTATTTTTTCCAATAAGATATTTTTTTAACTTTTAAATAATTATCTTTTTTTAGGTCAAAACTTAAAGAAAAAATATAAAATTATATTTTTAGAAATGATGGGCCGGCCGGTGGGGGCCCGCGGCCCACATAGGGCTGGGGTGGGCTGACCATTATAAGGCCCATCAAAATGGTGGGCTAGCCCAGCCCAGCCCAGCCCATATTGACAGCTCTAAACAATACTATAAAAATTAAAACAAATACCTACAATTTAGTCAACTACACGACGGATCAAATATAATGTACAAGAAGTTTAGGTGAATACTTTAGAAGCCAATATAATGTATATGAAAATGTCTTGAACCAACTTTTGTATATTAAATTTGTGAAGATTCATAAAGTAAATTTAATCAGTTGAATTTTCTATTATTTAGTAAATTATATATTTTTTTTCATGATTGGGGTACTAGAGTGCTAGCGTAATTGCCGAATAAATATGAGTATAATGATGATTTTATTATATTTGATAATTTAACACTGAAAAGAAAAAGAATAATACTAGCAGCCAAAACCAAAAGCAGTGGAGTACTACTATTAAGCTAATAATGGTGCCTAGAATCAAAGTAATTCCATTATTGACAACAATAATTTTACCTTAGTCTCATTGCACCAAATATTGAGGCCAATTTAGCATGCTCAATTATTGAAATCTTTAAATTATTAGGGGCCGAAACTCTAGCAGAAAAGGTACGACCAAAGACAAATCTTGTTCTAGAAAAAGGAAAAACAAAAATGAAGAGTGCACTGAAAACAAATTAAGGAAATTGAACTCAATTACCTAGTCAAACTGTCTTTGAAAATTGGACATATTTTTCCTAATAACAAACAAGATTTCCACCGAAAGCAGTAAAAACTAATCCACTCATCCTCCAAAATAAGCCTCTATTAAATAGGAATATCTTTTATTCATGTGGTCTCTGCACGAAAAATATTTATCTGCACTTACCATTTATATAAAAGCAAATAATTTAATCATAAGAGTCAAATTTAAAGTGAGAATATATATTACATAGTCATTGTGATGACCCAAAAGGTCATTTCGTATTTTAGAATCCAATCGGGCCATCCGAGGTCTTCAAGACCTTATTTTTCTTTTTCTCGATTTGCATGCGCAGTCCGGGCGCGCTTCCGGAAAGCCCTTATGTGAAAATTTGAGAAAAACACCAATTTTTTGTTTAAATTTGAATTTATGTTGACTTCGATCAACATTTTGGGTAAACGGATCCGGACCCGTGATTTGATGATTTCGGTAGAAAAAATATGGGACTTGGGCATATGTGCGAAATTGAATTCCGAGGTCTCTAGCCCGAGAAATAAATTTTTGAATAAAATTGTTTAACTGAAAAATATAAGAAGTTGGAAATTGAATAATGTTTTTATATGATGCTATCAGACCAATATGTTGGTTCCGGAGCCCAGTACAAGTTTAAACAAGTGTTTAAGTCTAATATGTGAAATTTGGTAGGAATCGGACTTGAATTGCTATAAATCGGACCCTCAGTTGTGAAAATAGTAACTTTAGGTGTTCTTGAGGACTTCGTTAATTTTGAGGCTAAATTCATAGTTATTGATGTTAATTTGATGATATAATCGCATGAGCAAGCCCGTATGATGTTTTTGGACTTGCGTGCATATTTGGTTTGGAGCCCCAAGGGCTCGGGTGAATTTTGGAAGGTCACGGAGTGTTTGAACTTGGGAAAAGCTGCTGATGTGTTGCAGGTCTGCAGGCTTCGCAATTGCGAAGACTGGGTTGGGCTGGGCTGGGGACCTTCGCAAATGCGAAGTTCATCGTCGCAAATGCGACATCTATAGTAGCCGCAATTGCGAACAATGTTCGCATTTGCAAAGAGGGCAGGGCAGGCCTACCTTGGCATTTGCGAAGCCTCAACCGTATTTGCGAGTTTGGATTTGCGAACATGTCATCACAAATGCGATAACCACGCCTGAGTAAATTCTAACTTAGAGGGATTTTCTTTATTTTTCAAACTCTCTCAAACCCTAAGCTCTCTTAGGCGATTATCTAAAGAGAGGTTCTTCCCCAAATCATTGGTAAATAACTTTTAACTCTTTTCTTTCAATCTACTTCATCTTTTTACAAGAAAATCTAGGGATTTTGAGTGTTTTGTGGTGAAATTTGGGAATTTCGAAATTGGGGATTTAGACCTCAATTGAAGTCGGATTCTAAAACCGATTGCATATCCAGGCTCGGAGGTGAATGTGTAATAGGGGTTTGGCCCGAACTTTGGATTTTACAAGCGGGGCCGAGATCGATTTTTGGATTTTTGGGAAAAATATTGGAAAAACTATAATTAAACATTGGGTGTGAGTTCTTTAGCATTTATTGACGTTATTAAGCTAATTATGACTAGATACAAGTGAATTGGAGGTGAAATCTAGAGGGAAAGCAATAGTCGAGGCTTGATTCGTGGCTGTGGAATCGAGGTAAGTGTTTGGTCTAACCTTAGCTTGAGGGAATAGGAGTTGTGTCTTATATTCTACGTGCTAGTGTTGTGTACGACGTATATGTGTGGTTACGAGTATCTATACGTTGGTGTTAAGCATGTCTGTGAGTCTTAAGTTGTGATAGTTGATTCTTATTAAGTACTAACAATGCCTAAATTGATGATTATCTATGTTGAGTAAGTCTTATGATCGTTTTATTGGTATTTGTCCATTGTTGAGTATTGACTCTAGTTGAGGTTTATTTTGTAAAGTTAATTGTTGGAACAAGATTAGTCATAGTGGATTCTCTTGTCGGGACGTATTTATCTCTATTGTCGACTCCCTTGCCGGGATGTATTTATTCTTATTGTTGATTCCCTTGCCGTGATATTGTTGTTACCACTGTTTGGGTGAGGCAATAGTGATGACGCACGAAGGGTAATACCGTGCACATTCATACTTATGCATATGGTGACGAAAGAGAGATAAAACACGAAGGGCGATACTATGCACATTTACATTGATATTGATGCATACGGTGAGGAAGAGAGATAAAACACGAAGGATGATGGCGTGCACACTTTCATTACTGATTACATGGTGAGGATTGAGAGTAAAAGAAGGAAAGGTGATGCCGTGCAATTATTGTTAGTTTGTTATGATTTCTTGTTGTTATTGGTTCAATTGCCTTTCATTCCATTATTTCTCTTTTTCTTATGTTTGGTATCCCCCATAACATGTTACCCCTCCCTATTACTTTCTGATTTTCTTCTATTACTGTTATGCTGTTAGATATTGTTTAACTACAGGTTATGTTGTTTGTTGTGTCCTAGCCTCGTCACTGCTTCGTCAAGGTTACGCTCGACACTTACTCAGTACATGTGGTTGGTTGTACTAATACTACACTATGTACTCTTTTATACAGATCCCAATACTGGAGCATACGGACCATAGTTAGAGGTTGCCGCCTTCAGTCCAACGGAGACCCAAGGTAGCCCTGCAGGTCCGCAGGCCTTGGCGTCCCCTTCTATCCTATTTCTTTGTTTTCTTATCTATTTCAGAGACATGTATTTTCTTTGTTCACACCATAGTTGTAGTATTCGTAGATAGTCCGTGAGATTGTGACACCAGTCCTAGATAAAGTATTATTATGGATTTCGTATTGGTATCAGTTAAACTGTTAAATTCCGTACTTCTGCATTTCTAATTCCGTTGTTTGCTTGCATTAACTTGGTAAATTGTTAAAGATAAAGGTAAAAAGGTAGAATAATCAATAACATTGGCTTACCTAGCGGGTTCAATGTTAGGCGCCATCACGATCCCGACGGTAGGTAATTCGGGTCACGATAGTCATAATTAAGTGACAAAAGACTTTTTGATTTTCTTAATTTATTTAAGAAATTACCGTCAAGGATCTTGAAAATGGACAATCTTGATTGCTTGATCGCCGCTTATCCTATTAGCAAACCTTTAAATTTAGAAATTAAAAATATTTGCCGAGACAAGCGTGGGTAACACTTGTTAAACTGAAGTTATGCCCATATAACAAGCAGGATCAAAAAATTAAAGAGTGACACTTGCCACGTGATAATATCTTAATAGAGTAGAACTTAACAACACATCTTATTTCCTAAAAAAAGATTATTGCAGGGATTAATAGAAAGAAAAATACAACGCGTTTGTTGTTATAGTTGAGTCTTTTTCACTGGCTGAAGATTTCAATACAGAATATACTTATTGAACGATTTCAATATAGACTAAAATGGGTCGAAAATTGTGAAGGGAGTTTATAAAAGAAGATGCAAGTATTCAATGAAATAATTGCGATATACACAAGCTAATTCGAATATCACCAAACACCTATCTTGCCACATGGTAATATTTTAGTGGAGCGTGAAGACCCCTTTATAAATACAAAAACCCTCAAAATAATATTGCATAAATAGAAAGAATTATTCCTGACAAGTATATTAGGAAACTAAAAAGGTCCATGTAGTCATGTACAAATTTACATCACCCATTATTCGTTTGTAAACCTAATTTCATCCCTAGTTCTTTCTTAAAACACTTTGACACTCCTAATCAAAGATCATTAGTAACCGTAGTTTGCAGGCCAAATTTCTTTAACAAACTTGTCAAATAGGAAAACCTTTAACAACCAAACCTTTTACTTAAAGGTTAAGAAACATGAAAAAATTTTGATATTTGACTTTATTTTGTCACTAAAAAATTATATACTATTATATTCTCAATCACTTTGATTGAAAGATGGTACCCCGTACCCCACCTGTTATCAATAGAAGTACATGAAGATGAGTCTTTTCCACCAAAAGAAAAAAAATATTGGAGTTAAAAAAAAAAAACAAAAAAGAGAGGTAATTATATCTCCAGCTTACAGGCTAAATCAACTAATCATATACTAGTAAAGGAGGGTCCTTATTCTCTTTTTCTTTGACCTGAGGTTGCTTCTATTAAAGCAAAAGCACTTTCTTATTAAAGTGTGAGATACGTATCTAGAAAACAAAAAAGGACTCGAAAAAGTGAGAGTGGAGAGTCAATTATAACCATCTCAGAATATCTTATGTTATTTCATATTATAAGGGAAAAAAAAAAAGCATAATTGTGTTTTATCAAATCTTTTAATAATTTCAGATTGTTGAATGATGAAAAAAAATTGGAGGAGTATTGTCCACATAGGCGGATTTAGAATTTTAAGGTTATGGGTTCCTACTTAAATCTTAAGTTAATATACAATAATAGCTGAATTAACAGAATGTGTTCTAGGCAAAATATTCTTATATATTTAATAAATTTTTCAATACAAATACCGGATCTAGACAAAAGTTACTGGTTTCACGGAAACCCGTATCTAATTTTCTGGATTGGCCCTTGATTGTCCATCTTATCTTGTTCTTATAATTGATTATAAGGGCATCTTGATACCTAAGGTATTCCGTCTTAACACAGGGTTTGAGAAGGATCACGCCCGAAGATGTATGATGTACAATGGCGTACGCAAAACTTTTTGTAAGCGGTGTTACGTTCAAATATAAATGAACACATAAATAAATCATCGTAATATTATACAAATAAAAAGCAATTTAAAGCATTGATATAACTGTCATTGTTCAAAAAGAAAGACATTATACTAGCGTGTGGACATAAATTTGGTTGAAACTTGAAAAATAAGTGTTGAAGATGAGATGAAAAATAACTTTTGAAAGTTGAAATGTTCTTTGGGTATGCATTTTACATGAAAAGAATTTGAAGTTTTGTGACTAGAAAACTTCAAAAAGCTACTATATAATAATTTTTGGGATTTGAAAATTTTGTTCAAAGTCTGCCAAAAAATAATAAAAAATCTATAAACAAACAGTTATTAAAAACAAAACTTTTTTAAAAAAAAAAATCCAAATTTTTTGGCCAAACGGAAGCTAAAAGTGAAAAAAATATTTCAGAAACCAAAAACAAAAGCTACCTTTGTCACAAATAAGTAAAGATGAACTTGGCAGGATATATTTATTTTTAGGCTAAGGTAGTACATTGCAGAGATGACCAGTCCATTCATTTTTAAATTGATTTGCTAAAATGAAAAGAAAAAGAAGATAGCATATAATCGAACCCACGATCTTCGTTATATAAAGTATCATCTCAACCACCTACATCAAAGAAGCGTCACTGTTCAGTGGTGTCACCCATATTAATTTATTCAACTTACAATATTAAGACATCATTTTGACACACCCATTTAGTTAAATTTTCCTACGAAGTGTTTTTCTCAATGTAAATCCGCCCCTGATGATGTAGACAGTCTATCCTAATACAAATATTAATGACTGCTTCAACCGCTCGAACCCATAACCTAATACCGAACACAAAATCATCCGTCTCGCAAAATTGTTTGGTTACCATTCATTAATCATTTTTTTTACTAGAATTTCATACATGCAAGTATAATGGTTAGAAAATCTTAGTAGTTCAATTGATTGCCTACCTGAGCTTGCACTTTGTTAGTGACACTTCGATTCCTCGCCTTATAATCCTGGTTTTGTCTTCCCATACCTTCTATATACAGTATAACTTTTTTTTTTTGTTCTTTCAAAAAAGGAAGGGGAAGGTGTAATACCTTTTTCAATTTTCTTTTCTTTTTTTTTCTCCTTTTTTTTTCTTTTTAGTGAACCATGTTAATGAGAAAATCAACTAAGTGGACTCAGCACAAAACAAAAGGATATCAAGTACTAAGGATTTGTTATTAGATATGCACTCCATAGATTAGTCAACTAAGTGCTTGAACTTTATGGCACAGGCAAATGATTAAGACCATCATTATAGAAATAATAAGATTTATTAAAATAATCAACAAAGTTTTAAAAGGGGGAAAAAATATACCATAATAGATTGACCAAATAAAGTGCAATATATAGTCCATTGGCATGGGGTAAAAAAAAATAATTGGGGGTCCACAAGTGATGATTGAAAGTGAAATTACTATGAAAAATTGGAATTGGGCGTGCTATGAGGGTAACATAAGAACAGTATAAAGTGTAGTGAAGTGAGGAAACATTTCTTGTTTTTTGTTCTCTGTTTGATGTTCATTTTGTCCCTCTTAAACTCTATTCTCCTTTTGTTCTCTATATATGCAGCTTCACTTTGGTCCTTTTCTTGTTGTGGGCCTTAATTTTATTCCTACATATACATGTAAAGTGTATGTAAAAGAAAAAATATATATTTTTAGCTGATAAATATATTATTTTGTATATATATAAAATATACATAATATATATAGTTTTTGACTAGCAAATGCAATCAATTTTGATTGATCGGCCAATTTTATATTTTGTATTTACAATGGAGGATAGTTTTATTGATCCTATGCACCCTCCATCTCCCTTGATATGTAGTAATAAAATTAAAAAAAATTGTATGTAAATCGAGGTATCTAATCAATTTTTAATAGAATACGTAGTAAACATTTGAAATATAGTGAGAGAGTAGTGAACTATGTTATATATATATATATATATATATATATATTT